>OZ005651.1:330467081-330663179 GCA_963930645.1 Salticus scenicus
ATGCATTTTAAATTTTAACTTGAAGTTTCATTAGTTAAAACTTAGAAGAAACTATATAAACTAAAATTTATTTTTACTTTATCGTTCAGTTGATAAAAACGGTTCCCCTATTAACTGTGAATTTAACTGTATTCGACCTATTGGCTGATGTGGAGTGTTTAACATTTTCGGCGTGTATTTCAGCAGTAAAATAAATTAAAATTCAGTTTTATTAAACATTCTTCTGGTTAAATTTATTTAATATGAAAAAAATTGGTGTTTGTAGATAAATAAGTTTATTTCTAATTTGATTTTTTCCTCTTATTTTTTCAAATGATTTTCAAGTCTTTTAAGTAATCTCGGGCATAGCATGCTGTAAATTTTTAGCAATTTGCATACAGTATGACAGAAATATCATCTAATTTGCATGCAACATTCATTCTATGCCCTTGACAAAGTAATAATGTTGTATGTTTCTCAATCAGGATGCTTATTTTTTTTTCTTTTCGTGATCTTTATTCATATTTGTTTGCGGTTCTTCATGCTTAATTTCACATTGCGCAACTTTTGCAAAAGTTTTCGATAGATAGATAGATAGATATAGGTAAAATGTTGACTCAAAAGGTTCAACATGATAAAATGGATGAAAACACAAATAAAAAAAATGGAGAAGAATAAATTCTACATTTTTCGCCTTTTTAATTTTTTTCGCCTGCTTAATTTCACATTGCGCAACGTTTGCAAAAGTTTTAGATAGATAGATATAGGTAAAAAGTTGACTCAAAAGGTTCAACATGATGAAATGGATGAAAAAACTTTTAAAACGATATATCTATTGTTAAGTCGATAAGTTTCAGATATTTCACATTTAAAGATTTTATAGTTATTAAACTCAAATTATATCTTAATATATATAAATCTCGTGTCACAATGTTTGTCCTCAATGGACTCCTAAACCACTTAACCGATTATAATAAAATTCGCACACCATGTGCAGTTCGATCCAACTTGAGAGATAGGATAGTTTAAATCTCAAATTATAGTCGCAATTTTAATTTATTGCTAATTATTTGTTATAATTTCAATATTTCATTATTTCAATTTCTAATTATGATTAAATTATTTTGAATACATCATTCGAAAGATATTTTAAAGTTCTTTTAAATTATTGAAAGTTTTCACCAGATTTACACGTTTTGAGGTGTCCTGAATCAGTTTTCTTTTATATCTCAGAAATTAATTTAAAAAATTTCATAAGTAATACATCATTTGAAAGCTTTGTTGACTTGATACACATTTTAAAGTACTTTTACATTATCGAAAATGGAATTCGAGATTTCACCCGATTTACACGTTTTGAGGTGTCCTGATTAGGTTTTTTTTTTTTTTTTTATCTCAGCTACTAATTAAAATAATTTTATAAGTAATAGATCATTAGAAAGCTTTTTTTGATTTGGAATCGAACAGTGGATTACAGAAATTTCTACCGCCAGATGGCGCTGTAATACATTCAAATTTCAATATTTCAATTTCTAATTATGATTAAATTATTTTTAATGCATCATTCGAAAGATATTTTAAAGTTCTTTTATATTATCGACAGTTTTCACCAGATTTACACGTTTTGAGGTCTCCTGAATTAGTTTTCTTTTGTATCTCAGCTAATAATTAAAATAATTTCGTAAGTAATACATCATTAGAAAGCTTTTCGAACAGTGGAATACAGAAATTTGTACCGCCAGATGGCGCTGTAATATTTTAAAATTTCAATATTTCAATTTCTAATTATGATTAAATTATTTTTAATACAGCATTCGAAAGATATTTTAAAGTTCTTTTAAATTATTGAAAGTTTTCACCAGATTTACACGTTTTGAGGTGCCCTGAATCAGTTTTTTTTTTATCTCAATTATTAATTAAAAAAATTCATAAGTAATACATCATTTGAAAGCTTATTTTAGTTGATACACATTTTAAAGTACTTTTGCATTATCGAAAATGGAATTCGAGATTTCACCCGATTTACACGTTTTGAGGTGTCCTGATTAGGTTTTCTTTTGTATCTCATCTACTAATTAAAATAATTTCATGAGTAATACATCATTTGAAAGCTTTGTTGATCTGGAATGGAACAATAGATTACAGAAATTTCTACCGCCAGATGGCGCTGTAATATTTTTAATTTCAATATTTCATATTCTAATTATGATTAAATTATTTTTAATACATCGTTCGAAAGATATTTTAAAGTTCTTTTACATTATCGAAAGTGGAATTCGAGATTTCACCTGATTTACAATTTAAAGTGTCCTGATCAGGTTTTCTTTTGCATCTCAGCTAATTGAGTAAGACCGTTCAAAATTGGTATATGCAAGTTAATTAGGAGGGGCTGGAACGGTGGGGAAGGAATAGGCGCGCAGCGCGCATGGGTTTGGGACCCGGTGCGAGTTTTTAACCGATGATAAAAGATTTTTTTAAAATTTAATTTTCTTAATAAAAGTTTGAGTTGAGAAGGAATATGCGTGTACAGCGCACGTATATCCTCAAACGTGCGCGCGCAGCGCGCATGGGTCTGCGCTGCCGAAGGCAGTGGCGTCCCGGTGTGAGTTTTTACCCGATGCTAAATGATATATTTTTTAATTCCTTTTCTTGAGAATGAAAGTTTATGAGTAATAACATGGAATTTTGAGAAGTCATAAGGATGGTGAAGGAATACTTGCGCGCAGTGCACGGGTCTACGCTGCCGAAGGCAGTGGGGACCCGGTGCGACATTTTTCCTGATCAGATTTTTTTTTTCTTTTTTTATCACATGATAAAAATTAATGCAATTTTGAGAATTCATTAATTATTGTGATTCATTTAAAAATAGTGACCAGCGAAGCGGGCGTAGCCTGCTAGTATATATATATATATGTGTGTGTGTGTGTGTGTGTAAAACTAAGCCTAGTTTTGGTATTTTCAGTATTATGTACTCTCAAAAGAGTACAAATGATAATGTAGTACAAATTATTCAGACTATAAGTGCCATTATCTATTTGAAAAACAGTGAACCATTATTAGTACGACTGATCGTACCATTTCTTTCAATCTGAGATTTTGCGTCGTCACTGTTTATAGAATTACATTTTGAATTTCATATATATTTTTATGTCGAAAGAAAAATGAACTTGTAAACATAAAAAAAAAAAAAAAAAAATCGTGCCAAAGAAATGGAACAGCTTCAGTATAGAACGATATATGTTATATATTATTGTTAATATTATTTATATATGTTGAAAAAAAATCACAAGAAAAGTTAACTTACATGTATTTATTATGATTTTAGAAGGATAATGTCCTCAGTTAATTAAGAAATTTATTTGAAAACATTTACAATTAACATTGAAAATATTACTGAAAATAAAGTTAAAGTTTCTAAAATAATGATGGCAATTTCTAATAAATTAAAATAAATGGAAAAGAATGGAAAAGGTTTAAAATTAATAAAATAAATGGAAATTTCTGAAAGTAATCAAACTTTATAACATAAATTTGAATAAAAATTTATTAAAATTATAAAAACTCTATATCGAAAGATTATATTATTTAAGAGCCGAAAATAAATAAATAAATATCTTACTTTTTTGTGTAGAAAAAAAATACGTGCAAATATATTTTTTAAAATAATTAAAATAAAATTGAAAAAAATTGTGCTAATGAAATGGAACAGTTTCAATGTAAAACACCGTGGAGAAATTTGAAAATTGGCACCGAAGTAGCTCGGACGTTTTTCGCCGAGTTTTTTACTTACGCGGTTGCAATAGCCATTTTAATGATGAAAAAAAAAAAAAAAAAAAAAAAAACAGCTGCCAAGGGGCCGCTATGCTAAAGTTATACCAAAGAAATTTTAATAAAATAATATATTAACCGGTGCTAGAGAATGAAACATACTTCCTGCATACCTTTATGTGGAAGAATTGATTAAAATAGGACCTGTCGTTCTAAATTAAATTCTGTTCTGTGCAGAATTTTATATATATTACTTAGAAAACGAAAGAAAGCTTAGGATTTTTTTCTTTCTTTCTTTCTTTCTTTTTTTTTTTTTTTTTTTTTTTTCTTTTTCGCTTTTGAGTTAGCTGTATTTTTACTTAAGGCGTTAAAACAGCTAAGTTATTTTAGAGAAATAACATATCGCTGCTTTTCATTCATTTAAAAACTAATTTTGTCAAAAAGTGAATATTGCTGTTAAAAAACTTAAAAGTATTTATGCCAATTTATTAAAAATTTCCATTTTACTATTTCAATGTTAGTAGCGATTTTTGAATTTTTTAATCAATGTAAAGAATCAAGGCAAATGTTCATCTCATTTTTGCATTTCAAGGGAACATCTTTAAAAGTCTATTGTGGACTTTTCCCGATATATATATATATATAATATTATATTATATATATTATACATATGTATATATATATATGTATATTAATTTAATATAAATGAAATATTTGCTATGGAAATGGAAAAATAAAATCATTTGTATTTCCATAATAAATAAATAAATATGTAAGTAATTAAATAAAAAAAAAGTCAATGAAAAACAGCAAATAGACAAATAATTATCAATCTATCTCTTTGTCGTGACGATAATAATAATTTAAAGATTTTTTTTTCTCTTTCAGCAAATTTTTGGCAGTTGAAATAATTTCGAATTCGAATATTTTAGATCAATTCAAGCACATTGTAAATAGTTTCGTTTGTGCATTACCCAAGTTCATTAATTAGGTGCAGCAAGTAAAAAGAAAAAAAAATCTTCAATGAAAATTTATATTTTTATTATATTAGACAACTTTGTATAACAAAATTATTCTATTCAAATAATCGTAGTGATACTTATATTTTTTTCAAAATTATATGAATCGTAGATACGGATATGAATTGTTTTCAAACTGAGAAGAGTCAGTAGTGATTCCATTCTTCTAACACCAACATCCATGATTTGACTATTAATATCTCAGTGTGTCGTCCGAAACTGCAATTGAATTTCAAACCAAGAGGCAATTTGTTTTTAAACCTGAGGAAGAAATGGATAGTAGGTGATCTTGATCATCAGATGATAAGATAGAATTGTTAATCAAATGTAAGTGAAAGAGTGATTTCAGGTTACTTTCTCATTAAATTTGTTTGCGAAATAGATGATATTACCATAAGTGGTCTAGTTCTTATTTTGTGATTAAAAATGGAATAAACTCTTAATTAACAGATTGATTAATCACTAGTAAAAAACTTTTATTAGAAAAAGAATTGAAATTACACAAATGCAGTATTCCTAATGTTAAAATTTTGTAGATTGTAAGGAAACATTAAGGTGTCTTGATTAGTATCTGAAAGGTATTATGCAATACACAGTTTTATTTTATTTTTTATTGCATTTAATTTTTCTCAGTTGTCCGACTCTGCTTCGACTATTAAAAATCTGAATTCAATAGCATCAGAAAAAATAAATAAGTAAACTAATTTTCTGCGAAATCATCATTGCAAGAGTGCATAAATAATAAAATTGCATTATAATTCTTATATAAATTTTCTACTTTTGTTTTTCAAACTTTTAACAAATTGAAATGTACTATTTTCATCTCTTATTTTGTAAATTATGATATCGTTCGCTAAACACTTTCTTAAACAATAAATATATCAGTAATTTAATATAGAAAGCTTGATTTTACTAAAAAATCTAAATATGATATGCTAAGACTATTCTTTATTTTCAAAACAAAATCCTATTGCAATTACTCATCGAAACATGAAATCCAATAACAGCCAAACTGACAAATAAAACAGTGCAAAAAAAAAAAAAAAAAAAAAAAGAAGGAATTGTTGTAGATTTAAAAAGATTTGTAAGTCAATAAAAATTAAATGATGAACTAAACGAGGGTTTAACATTAACATTATCTTATACTTATAATTATACCATTATTCTTTTAATAACCATCAATTACATAATGCCTTAGGTGATGACAGACACATAAGCATATAATTAAAAACAAGTTAGAGTAATTGTGGGATCGATATAGCTGTCACTGCTTTGTGCAAAATCACTCTATGTAGGTTTTATTACAAAATGCGATTTTATAAAATATATAACTTAATGGTATTGGGTGTTAAAATGGTAAAGACGACGATTTGAGTTTACATATCTAATATTACCATAATTAATGAATATTCATGATTAAAAGTAAAAAATAAACAAATTTAACATATTAAAATCTTCTTTTAACATATTAAATCTTCTTTTAATTATTTTGCACTTTAATAATTATTTAGATATTACAAACGGTTTCGTATTCTTTTATTTTCTTACATTTCACACATTTTTTTTTTTTTTTTTTTTTTTTTTTAAAGATCAAAGAGTGACATTTAAATATAATACAGTCTAAGGAAGATTTTGCGCATGATGAAAAGATTGAGGTGCAATTTTTAGAACTTTCAATTTATCCTTTCTTTTTAATTCCATTCACTTTATCTTTAATATAGGCAATTGACGTAAAATATTACAAGAAACAATGTAAAAAGGTTTATCATATTATAAGAGATTTATATTTAAACTTTAGATTGCATGTCAAGAATAAGTTTTATCGTCTAGCAAACACTGTAATTGCACAATAGTTCTTGATGAAATGCACGCATTTGATACGCTTTCAATCAGTTATTGTACCATCCATACTTGACTTCTTGCACTCGGCACAAAACGGATTCATCCATATGAAGAAAAAAGAAGAAAAATAAAAAATAAAACAGAACGCAATGCTTCGGAACAAGTGAAAAGAGCTTGGAGAAAAAAAAAATCAAAAACAAAGTCTGAAGAAAATGATTTGTGGCATATGTAATTCTGGAACAATTTTTCTAGTAGTGGAATTTCCTGCTGTCTATTGTCATTTGGTCACAAGGTGACGAACTTGAATTTGAACAAGACCATTGCGGGTCACTAGAATCAAGGAATAGGGATCAGGGATTTGGCAAATTAAAACAAAGAGGTCGCATTTAAACTAAATGAATGTTTTGTCTGGTGCAAGATTAAAAAGAATGCCGGCCGGATTAATAACAATAGAGTATCGCTAATGTTTTACGGAATACAATATATTTTAATAAGTTATCTTTTACTTACATGTAGTTAAAAGCTTAACAAGTGAATCGTAGGAAGCACGCTTATGTAGTTACAGCAAAAAATGAAAGAATTATATAATTATAATTATTTTTCAAAAGAAGATCAATTATGTATGCTATGCAAAGGCAATTAAAAAAAATCCTTTAAAATACGTCTGAAATGTATTAACTAATCATAGATATGAAAAGAGGTAGTGGAATAATCAATTTTAAGGGCCCTCTTCACTCACCGCCGCCGGAAGCCGAAACTAATGTTATTCAATGGGACATTTTTCTTTACAAATAACTTATTAACTAATACATATTTTTAAATTCTGTTTTCACATTCTGCAAGTTCCCAGCTGTTAAATTGACGCACCTTTTCTAAAATATTATTTTTTTAATTTTTTATATTTTATTTTGAAGCTGCAAAATACGAATTTTCAATATGTGAATTTTTTTCATTTTGCAATTTTAAAATAAAATATTAAAAATTAAAAAAATACATTTTTTAAAAAGGTGTGTCAATTTAACAGTTGGAAATTTTCTGAATGTGAAAACAGAATTTAAAAATAAGCAGTAGTTAATAAGTTATTTGTAAAGAAATTTTCCTCATACAATAACATTGGTTCGCGGCTTCCGGTGACGGTAAGTGAAGAGGGCCGTTAAAGTGCATTTTTCGATATCATCAAGACAATAGGGACCTGAACATTGCAAGATAAAAATGTGACAGCCTCAGAACACAGATAGGTAATTATTAGTGAACATATCGAAAAAAAAATGTATCCATAGTTTGCATTACATGTATGTGCAAATTAAATGATAATAATATGTTGGAACTACACATTCTTGGTCTTTTTATTAATTGCTTAATCGATGACTTTTAAACGCAGGGGATATTTTTTCTTTGCTAAAACTATTTTGTAAAGAAAAAAAAAAAAAAAACATATTCTAAATACAAATATAATGTGTAAAATGATTAATAATTACTTCTGACCGCACTAAATTTTGTGATATTCTAATTTCTTTTAATATTCGTACACAAAAGATACCAAAATTAATAACCGATTATTTGAATTTAATTAGTTGAAACGCTTAGAGTAAGTAGTCATAGTGGATGTTTAATGCTTTATTTAATTAGTTGAGCTATTAAAAATAGAAGTAAAATAAGCTCATTAAACAATATGCAAAATGTACGATTAAACTAATTTAGAAGAAAAAATGCATTTTCTCAATGCTTCTATCTATTCAAATTTACAAATAAAAGACACTACATAAGAATAACAAAGACCCACATTAACTCATAAAGCCTTAAAAACTTTTAATTTATAGAAAATTTTAAAACAAAAAGATTAAATTAGTTAAGTTTTAAAGTGTGTAGATTATTTAACAATGCATTTAACAACGAAATCTAACACTTTAAAGAACAAAACCAAATTATCCTTTACATTTACAGATATATCCACACTTGCCAACATACTAATTAATATTCCGTAGTATTGTTAGCCCCGCCTTCTTTTTCACACCACTATCATTTTAGAGTATTTTTCTTCTTATTTAATCGTAATTGCATATGGAGAATATTAATCTAAAAATATATCGGTGGGGGAAAAAAGGGCGGGACTAACAACACTACGGAATATTAATTAGGATGTTGGCAAGTACGTATGTCTTTGTACTGAACTGTACATCACTGTATCTCTTGGGCTGTGGTGAGAGGCCTTTTTAAAGAGTATGAAAGTTCTTGGTGGTGTGTGGTGTTAGGATTAAGGCCAATTGATAGCACTAAGGGTCCTGGCTCTGAGGGGGTGTGCCCTCCGTGCGGGTCTTTCTAAGGGGTTCTAACCCGTATTTACGCAAGTTTCGTGGGAAACCACGGAAAATTCTTAACGGCTAGGCCGACGAGCCCGACCTGGGATTGAACCCGGCATCTCACGTCTGCCTGCTTGGAGGACAAAACTTCTCGGCGCTGGTGGTCCATGAAGGTTCTCGGAATAGTATGCAAAGCTTTTTCAAAACTAACTATTAAATTTAGATTTTTGCTCTTTGAAAATTTATATTTAAAAGATAGTGTATTTAATTCGAGTATGTAGTTTTGTGAAGCAATATTTTTTTGAATATTTAAAAAGTGGTGTAGACTCATTATTTTAGACAAACTCATTCTATTTTCAACTTAAGTCATACGTTTTTACCTCATTATTTCGCTAAAGAGTATTCTTCAAAACTGATAAATTAAAGTTACTCTGTACAATAAAGTTTACTAACATATTATTTTACGATACTAATTTTACATCAGTGAGTGGAAGAAAATTTCCGTAGATAAATTTGCACAATCAAAAATTTAATAAATAATTAATTAAAAATCACGGCAAATAAACATAAATGCGCTAACTCAAAAGTTCTGGTATTAGAGACTTAATAACTAAATAAAATTCTGCAAAAAATTTCTTCGGAAGATGTTTTTTATTTTTTTATTTTTTATACATAAATATAAATATTTCTATCCTAGTACACGCGTATTTGGAAATTCAAAAATAATCATACTGTGTATTACGTAGTATAATCCCTAAGTTAGATAAATCTACTTTATATTTAAATCATTAATTAGCAGAGTTATATTTGTACCAGGTACTAAAACATTACGTTTTATTAAGGGAAACTTTCTGCTGTAAAACGGCTGAAACTGACATACAAATGGTACACCAAAAATTATGGTACATTAAATGTTTTTCCAGCAATATTTTTAATGTACTTGAAACATTTATTTCTAAAATTGGAGAAACATATTCAAAACATACGTGTCATTACTCATTTTCAAATATAATATGATATTTTCTTTAGCGGAAGTAAATTTGATGTGTAATCAATGGATAACAATGACTACTGCCATTTTTCTTTCAATAGATCGCGAAAACTACCATGTCATACCTGAGTGATCACTTCCGTTCTCTTATAAATATATTTCCAAAATTAATTAAGCAATTGAAGTTAATCTTTATTGTTTCTAAATATTACTAGAGTTCATTAAGAACATAGAACTATCAAATAAATAAATAAATAAATATTTCGGTGAGAAAGAAATACAAAATCCAGGAAGTTATGTTTGAATTCTCTCTCTCTCTCTCTTTAAACGGTTATTAAAAAAATATCGTTAAAATATAAGATTTATAAAGTATACCATTTATTAATTTGTATCACAACTGTTTAAACACTTACTGAGTATATTATTAATCATTCGTAATTATTATTATTAACTGCTATCCAATATCGTAGTAATTTTATTGCGTTTTACTGGATTAGCATACAACTGGCAATAATTATGTGGTAGTGTGGAATTTCAATTCATAATTTTTATATAAATATTCCAAATACAAATTTTGTTGTTAAACATAATTTTAATATTTCGATGCCAGTTTAAATAACAAAATAGGGGAAGAACAATATTTCTATTACTATAGAGCATAAAACATTCAAATTGTTTGCTATTTTTCTTCCGATCTTCATTTTCCCCTTTTTCCGATTTCATCGTTAATAATTAAACAATATCATTAAGCAAGCAATATGTTTTCCTTCATAGTGTTAAATCTTTCATATTTTTAGGCTTCAGATAAAAGTTTCATGAATACCGTATTTCAAATATAGAATTAGATAATCTTTTAGAATTATTTATAATAATTCTGAAGATTAAATTCTCCTTTGTAACGTATGCTTTTGAAAAACTAAATATTGTGCATAAAGGATATTTTGTATGCATTTTTCTTCTAAATTCTGTATACATATTAATCGATGTATAATACATAAAAGTTTACATAACTATTTAAATTTTTGACGTATTAGAGATCAAGAAAGCTTTTATTTGTTTCACTTAAATGAAAAGGGGTCTACGACCTTTATGCTAAATGTTGCATTTAATAGCATTGCAATTATTACAATTTGTTTTATGCAGAGATTTTTAATAACATATATATTGAAGTGAATACACAAAAAAAGGAAACAAAATATATATCATAAAATACGTTGAAAGAAAGAAAAAAGACTATTTACTGATGATTATTTACTAATATTTAAACAAAAGAACTATAAACTGTTATAAATATTTTCCTTGAAATAAATCTAATTACAGTTTTTATTGTTTTCATAAATGTTTACAAATTTTAGCACTATCATTTAATATACCTAATTCGTAACAAATAAAAGGCTCCTGATTTTTCATACACTAGATTGAGTAAGTGAGAGTGATTATTTTTTTTTTCTTCAGACATATTTTAAAACGTAAGCTGTAATATGTAGAAAGATGGACGGTAAAAATATTGATATTTGTAATAAAAATATATATTCCGATAATATATATATATTTATATTTTAAATGATGATTTTTTTTTTTTTTTTCGAAGAAAACTTTTTTAAATAAGACATCTGACGGTCAATAAGTTAAAATTATGAATAGTTAAAAGAAAAACGTAACTTAAAAGAATGTCTTTAACACTTTATAGCCCGCTTTAAAAATAAATACCTAAATTGCAGGACTATGAAGAAACATTGTACCAAGATAAAAAGCAGACAGTGGTTCAGAGTACTTCTAATTTATTTAGCTTGAACTCTCATCTTGGAACTCTAACCTCTGGAGTTAGAGCAACGCCCCAAGTTCTCAGGCACCCTTTGGGTTAAAAATGAAACACGTGTATTATTAAGGCAACTAGTCAACATGACATTCGTTCTATTCAAGGTTTAAACTTCTGTTTCAGGAAGCGCGAAACGAACATAGGAATAATATAATAAAATCTAAGAAGGTTAGGGAAATGTGATAACCAAAAATTTGTCTTTCGTAATATTTAAAAAAAAATTCAAGTTCTTGCACGAAGTTTAAAAAATTGCATGAAGACTTAAGGCGCATGAAATTAATATTATAAATACAGGGTATCTAGAATTAAATTAAATGTTTTCGAAATTACTTAATCAAAACAATTCGTCAAAAAGTTAAAAAATTACGAGACAAATCCTTTAAGCACCCTATTCATATTAGTAATAGTATGCTACGCACTAGATATGAGAAAAATGAATTCTGAATTTATATTAGGACGTACACACGTATACGTATGTCAATTGGAAAAATTAATGGCGTACTCAGGTTGTCATTCAGGTGTCTCTCCGTGGTGTTTAAGGGGTTTATTTTAATAGGCTGTATATCATCCATCTGTCATGCCGTAAACTATACCAATCTACATATGATCCTGTAAGGTATTAGAACTTTTTTAATTATACGACAAAAACTTCTACAAGAAAAGACTTAAATTTGGTAATTCCGTACAGGAAGTATAAAATGCATGAAACTTTTTGGTAGTTTGTAATTCATAATCTTTCAAATGTTATTTTCAGACTTCTTATTTGATGTTATAGAATTATGAAAAGAAGAAGTAGTATACCTAAAATATTTATGTTCAAAGTTTTAAGTTGTATGTTCAAACAAAAATTCAGCTTTAAATAATAAATTTACGAAGTTTAACCTTTTGCACCTGCCCTAATGTTCTAAAGCGCTCTGAACAGTGTTGCTAAATTTAAGGAATCTTTTATTCAACTATCACCAATAATTTCGAACAACGATATTTGATATACATAATGGACGAAAAATCTTCCAAGTGATTAGGCAATCGTTACAGTTAAAATTTAGTGGTGGATATTGAATAAATTATCCCTAAACTTGGTAACACTGACCAGAGGAGTTAAATTAAGTAGGGCAAAGTCCCTAACAGCACATCTCATCTACAAGACATCCTCAGGATATCCTATGGATGAAAGTGCATTCAAGGGATACCCCCAGGATGTACTATGAATAAGTGTGCTGTTAAGGGGGGGGGGTAAATAAAAATATGTAAAAGAAATTTAACATTGGAAAAATGAAATTATTAATATTTTTAATTTTAAAAATTTCAGTCCAAATGACATGAAATATTGCATGCAGGCTTAAATATAAACGTAGAACAACAATATTTTATTAAATTTGGTTATTGTCAATAAAAATTTAAAAGCTAGCTTGAATTTTAATTTGTAGATGGTAATCGGAATTTAAATAAAGCATGTAATTAATCGTAGACGATATCACATTATTAAAATCCGATAATATATTCTTCCGGCTATCTCCTTACGAACCGCTGAACACAAAAAGACGTGGGAGATACCAAAAGATACAAAATGACATAAAAATTCCGAGATGACAATTTAAATGAAAGTATTCTAACTAGTTCAAAAGATTAATTTAAAATCCGAAGAGAGTGTAAGATAATTTGCACAACGTACTGCAACCCCAGTTGCCAAAAGCCGTTGGACGGCAAAGTACACCTAACAGCAACCACAAATTAAAGGAACCTTAAAATTTAAAATTATTTTTAGTCTCCCAAAATGCGGTTTTGATAAATTTCAAACTTTGGAACTTTTACAGTTTTTATTAATAAAATAATGTAAAAAATAGTGATTTTTTTTTTTTTTTAATTCATTTACGTGTAGTGACCAGTGAAGCGAGCAAAGCCTGCTAGTTTACTATTGATTGACATTGGTATAACATTTCTAGATGATTAAAAACAAAATAAATAAAAAGCTAATACATATATATATATATATATATATATATATATATATATATATTCACATGACTTTGCATAAAAATAATTTTTAAAAATAATTTTCATATAATATTTTATTGATAATTGTTCAGAAATATCCGTATATAAATCTTCTATATAAAAAAGTCGCAAATAGAAAGACGTTAAAACAAATAACTGAAAATTTACTGATTAGGATATAACTATGGTTTCAGATACTTTTTTTGTTGTCAACTGTAAAATGTGAATGAACGAATAGGTGTATAGATGACTCCGGAAACTAAAACATGAAATAAGACCGTCACAGAAAAGATATTGGAATGTCCAGTTCTATTGTCTTAAGACATATTTCCAAGTATTTTTTCTTCACTGTCACGAACTTTTTTTATACGACCCCGTGAATGCCATAGATCTAAAGGTCGATCAACCGTATTTTTGTTTTTGCAGATTTATATAACGTTTGCAATTGATGCAGAGTCGTTTACTTTACATAAGTAAAATGAAGACGAGATAAAATTCTTTCAAAATTTATCTAAAAGGCTAAATGTGTCATGTGTTGAATAATTATAAGAATTTTGTTTATAAAAATCTAAAAAATCCAATATTAATCCCTAGTTTTTGATGCAGTGCAATGTCTTCTCAAAATGATATTTTAGGTTCAGATGAGTTAAGGATTTTAAAATTTTATACTCTAATTACTTTTAATAGAATTTTCATTTAAAATGAAGATTAAACTACTTTTGAGCTCTGTACCTAATATTTTAATCGCCAGGGCATTATTATGAATTAATAATTCTCTTGCATATACATATCTTAATTATAGTATATTACTCAGTTTCTTTTTTTAATAATATTATTCACACTATTCATGTAGGCATAAAAAAAGCTATGTATATACGTATATATTAATTTCATAATTTTTTTATTTCCTTTATTATAATGAACTAATCGATACGAATGTATTTTATGACAGTACAAAAAGCCAAAATATTTCTGTGTAAATTAACATAAACTGATTATATTAACTGATTTAGTATAAACTGATTCGATTCTAGAATTTCAAATTTACAATTAAATTGGATTGTGAAAACCGTATTACTCTTTCATAATTTATTTTCCCAATATTGACATTTTAGTTGAAGGTAATTATGGATATCTATATAAGTTTGTTTCTTTCCACTAACTATGTTCTGCTCTAAAAGCTGAACAAATCTAACCCCTAGAGGTAGTAAAAAGGCAACATTAAGTGTGAAAAGGTTAAACCTCAGGAGTGTAATCTGGCGTCAAGTATTTTGTGTCATTCTTGTTTACATTGATGATTTAATACTTTGTAAAAAATATATCACGAACTAGGTGAAAACATCACCTTTACTGATTTATGAAGAAACAAAGCTTTAATCCAGTTTCCCCGATTTATATTCCAAAAGAGAAAAAACTGCAGTTTTTTTTTCCTTTTTACAAATTGCGTGAATTGCATTAAACTGATTCTTTATGCACAAGAAATAATTAAAAATTTATTAAACCTAATTATTTAAGCAAGATCGTAATTCCTTTATATATTTATTGTATGCATTTTAAAATTGATTATTTTTTGGGTAAAATTAATTTATTGTAAAAGAAAGAAAAACAATGCTAATGTGGTTGTAAGTCTATTCATAGGCCAAATACTTAGCAAAGCTCTTGAATATAGGTATTTTAAATTTAATTCTTTAAGTAGAAAAATAAATTCTAGTAAAAGAGTAAAAAACAATGCTAATGTGGTTATAATTATCTAAAGCAGAAGGTACTAAGGGAAAAAAAACCCTACCACATTATTTTAATAAATATATATAAAAGAAATGCCGTAAATTAATCTTACTAACAAGTAAGGAAAAAAAAAACCACTAAAAAAGAGAAAAAATATTTCCATTTAAGCTTCTTATCTTTAAGCTTAAATACTCTTAAAATTAGATTAAGAAAACGTAAGTAAAGTATAGTTAGGGATCAAAACAGATATGAACATTTTGTAGTCTAAAAATTAAAGTGGTAGATAAATATGTAGAAATGCACACCTTTACGCATATTTTTATTACAAATTATTTGCTGTTTTTAACACGCTTTTATTAGCTTCACCTGTATGTATGTTTGTATGTATGTATCAATGTATGTTTGTAACCGCTCTGGGAGCAAACAAAAAATCTATATTGTAAAAAAAGGCTTTCCCTACGTGAACGCTGTGGCTGTGAGGTAAAGCTCCGCGCTACGAACCTAAGGGTCTAACGTTCGAGCCTAGTCAGAGAAGATTTTTTTTAAATGGTTTTTTTTTAATTCTAAATTATTATAATTAAAGATTTAAATGTATGTAAATATTATGGTGTATCACTCACACGATTTTCTCTTACCCTGCATTTTAATACTAAGATAGATATTTTGTGCTTTTTAGTTCACATTTCTATAAAAGCGTGTTCTTTAATTTTTTAAAACTATAATATTATTATTTATTATTTGATGTTTTTGTACAAAAAACAGCAAATAAATAAAATAAAATGATGTAAATCGTTCTAATCACAAACTATTTATGTGCTTCTGTTCTATTAATACTATATCTCACAAAGGTAGAAAAGTTATATTTCAGCAATTAATTTAAACATGCAAATTATTCAAGTCTAGATTTTAACATCTTCCAATAAAATGCACTGAAAAACTGGTGTTGAATAATGAAGACTATAAAAAACCACCATAAAATGAAAAAATGCACAATTGTTTTAGGTCAAAAGAATTAGGCACGATCTCTCATCAGATTAAATAAAAAATAAAGAAAGAGAAAACAGGCATGAGCGAAGCGTGTAAACTATAGTGCAATGTATAACTCAAAATGGAACTGTTACGAAACTTTAAAGATAGACAAAAAAAAAAAAAAAAATCGACCATTAAACCCATGCGTACCAAACAAACGATGAAAATTGTCAAAATTCCAAAATTGAAATAGAAAATAGATTTTTTTTTTTTAATATAAGAATATTTCAAGAGACAAATTTGCCGTCCATGGGTGTGATTCGGTCTAATATGTTGAAAATTGTCGCTATGTGCATATTAGGCATAATATTGATAATAATAGAGAAAACGCATTCATGTTGAGTGAGAGAGAAAAGGGGAAAGGAGAAAAAAAAATCGGTGAAATATTGGCACTAACATTTAAACACTAGAGTAAATAAAAATGAGCTTTTTGTTACTGAATTTCTTTTCATACACATTCATTTCTTGTGTATAATAAAGATTTATTAACTTTAAAAAATTATACAATATGTTTCATATATATGAATGATTTTTTTTTTTTTTTTTTTAAACAAAAATCAATTGTTCTTTATGTATTTATTCATTACACAAGCACAAATATTGATAGAATTTTATATCGTGTGTTGATATTGCAATAATAATTTTTGTGCAGAATGAATTCCAATAAATATTCTTATTTGTCTACAGTATTTTTATTCTTTTATGTTAAATAATCTGCTTAATGCAAATAATATTCACAATTTTATTTGGGTGAATAGTTCGTATTAATTTAATAATAAAGCTCTTAAAATATTGCAAAATACTCGTGTTTAAAATTTTAAGCAACCGTTTGAGTTAAACTGTAAGTTAAAACTTACAAACTGTGATTAATTTTATTGCACTGATATATATATATATATATATATATATTAATACACTATAAAAATTTTCTGTAAATTTACACTAATTTTAAGTTAAAAGTAAATAATCAATATTCTCAATCTTTATTCTGCATTTTTTAAAATCTATTTTTATTGTTTAATTTCTCAATAAAAATTAAAAATAAATGCTTCTGCTCTAGAAAAAGAATTCTGTGTCACAAATACATATTCGTCAACAATTGATTAAATTAATATCAGTCATTAAAATACATATATAAAATAGATTTTTTTAACATCTCTGTTTATTTTTCTGTGTATTTTACATGACTTAAAATAAATGATTAACAGTAGTTTTTCTGTTGGAATATTTAAGAGTGTAGATCTAAAAGAAAGATTAAATTTACGTAGTTATCAAGTAACAAACAAATATCACTGTTTAACTAACCTGTAGTTTTCTTTTCTTTTCCCGTTTACCCCGAAAGACGTTTGTTCTGTAAATATATCTGGTTATGTAGCCAGAAAGTTCTCGATAAATTTTCTTTAAGCTTGGTGTCTCAGTTCTTGTCACGAACATAGATCTATACTAAAGTTCATACAAAAATCTGTAATTTTTGATTAAAGATAAAAATTAAGTTGTATGACCAGTATTCAAAAAATTATACGTTAGAGAATCGAAATTCAGATTATATGACTTACTACTTTCCACTTTGACACAGAGCCATGATTTATATGTCTGCTTGAAAAGTAATAGCGTGTGTTCATTAGAGAATATTCAAATAGGTAAGCATGAAATAAATTTTAGAGTTCAAGTTTGACAAGAACAATAATAATATTTTAAAGAGTATAATCATAAAACAATTTACTGTTATAACTTGCAGACAGCATATGTCTGGAACGTGTACAATATAGTCATTCTTCAAGTTAAAGTGGGTTGTTTATTCACTGAGTCTTGGTTTGTGAAGCCTAATAAAATTTATGAACCTCGCTACTATATTTATATTAATAACACGAGAATTTTTTTTAATTATAATTATAAAAGTGACGTTACTTGTGAAAATTTGAGTTTCAAATATTGTACTCGAAGTGTTAAATTTGATGTAATACACTCAAATTTTCCAATTTTATCTTTAAATATGTTTCACAGAAATAAATGTAAAAACTTGAAATAATATTTAATTATGATTCTAACTTATTGAAAATAGAAAAAAATTAAATGACGTAACAGAAGTAGACCTGCCAATTATGCAAATTTATCCGTAATAGCTTTAGGCCGCGACTTTTTTTCACACCAATAAATTTCTAGTGTAATATTGAGCAATACGAACTTGCGATTTAATAAGACGACTATTACTCTAGAAATATACTGGTGTGAAAAAAAAGCGGGGCCTAACACTATCACGGATAAATTAGCGTAATTGGTAGATCTACAGAAGTGGAAAACTATTATTTTCATGAAAATTTTGTAAAATTTATTCCATTGCTTAGCGTTTGAATATTCATTTTAATAAGGTTTTATTAATGCTCATACTTGAAAAAAAAAAAAAAAAATGCCTATTTGCAATGTTACATTAGCACTTTAGAGAAAAAAACGCAATACCTAAACATTTTGTGTCAGAGTGAATATTTCACTTACAGCTATCGTTTGTCATTTGAGTACCTTTACTGGAAGTCGAACGATTCGTGATTCTTACTTTGACGTTCATAGTCATCGTTAATTATCTAAATTAAACTTATTTAACTAAACTAATTTACTTACCTAGTTATTAAAACAATTTCAGCATTCGCCACAGTATCCCCTCAAAATCATTTATGAAAGAAATATATAACTTTTTCGTGCATTAACACTTACACTTACACTTACTAAATTTTTATTCCAATAAAATCAGCATACCTATAATTTATTATGATATTCGAATATCAAAATGCCAGTTGACCAAATATTTCTATATCAAATATTATACTTACCCAGTCAGATAAGTACATGAAATATAACTGTTTCCAGTTTTAGTGTTCCTAGATATGTCATATCGGGAAAATAGATCATATGCTTAGATTTAGAAAAGATAATTCCTGCATAGAAAAATTTTTAACGGAAAATTTTAATTTAGAGATTATTGTTATGTTCATTTGATATGCAGTTTAATTATAAATAATGCGTTTTCATTCGAAAGAGTTTTATATTAAAAACTTATGCATCTAAGGAGTAGATTTTATTTACATCATTAGTATTGATACAATTCCATTAAAATGATAAATAATAATTCACTTTTAATACGATTTGTTACTGAAAATGTAGTAACTAAAAATAAAATACACACACACACACACAACACACACACACACACATATATATATATATATATATATGTATGCATATTTTAAACAAAAATGTATCCATAATACAATTGTTATATTTAACAATAATTCATTCCATTAATAATATTTTTTACTATTCATTTGCTCGAAAGTATTTTGGTTGTCCATAAGCAGGGAACGCGGGTTTATTTTTTCTCTCCCCTCCCCCCCTCCAAATTTATTATTTATTAATGTATTATTATAATCGACAATGAGTTATATAAAATTAGTACGAAAAATACAAGCCAGAGCAATGAAATAAAGAAAAATCATTTGAAGAAATGAAAAAAAATGAAAAAATAAGGTATTTATCATAATTTTCCAAAAGTGTTATTATCAGATAGAATCCTATTCTCATTAAAGTAATTATTTATGATTATAAATTGGTCCAAGTTAGTTAATTAGTGTAGTTATACACTCTACCAGGAAAAACGCGTCTGGTAATTCAAATCAAATTTGAAACACATCGCTAATTTTAAGATGATAATATATTGCAAAACAGTATTCCCCTATAACTTTATAAAACTAATAAAAATACGATTGTAAGAAAGGCAGATATCATTTCAGAATTATAAGAATCGATTGTTAAATAAAGAGTGTGCCGGAGATTGCTCTACTTAATAAATATTTTGTATAATTGAAAATAATAGTAATAATAATAATAATAATAATAATAATAATAATCTGAATAAAACCTCTGATGTTCGCACTTTTTTTTAAACCCTAAAATACATCAGTAAAAACAGCTCACGATCATAGTCCATTTAATTTATGATAATGAGATACTTTTTAAAGGTACTTCCTTATTCACATTTACCGCAGATAATATAGTGATGCTTAGTGAGGCAAGCCAATCTCAAAATAAGCGCGCTTTCTATAGACATGAAACTAACTTTCTCTTGTGTCCATTATTTTAGCGTGTCTGAAACGGAACGGTTATTTTATGAATTTTTTATGCGCATGATTGATAGCTTGAATTTCATTTAGCAATCATTAACGAGAGTAAAATACACTCTCTGGATAGATTACATGCAACATTGTTTCAGTTATTGCACCTGAAAGCGTGTATAATTTTCTTAAACAAGAATAAAGAGAAATTTATTCTTATTTTGTTAATTTTATAATTTTCACTTTACATCTAGCATGCAGTAAGAAAATAAACGCTAAACTTTTCTTGTTTCCATTAAAGAAACTCGCTTACGAACATACTAATAGCTTGAATTTAATTCCTGTACAATGATATTTTCCCCCCGGATATACGTAAGTCCCACGAGCGACCTAAAGGTTCTGATCTCGAAGTTGGTTACAGGGAGGTATCGGCTTCACGCCTAGGTCACGCTTATTGACCTAGCCGTTCGGAATTTCCCATGACTTTCCCCAGAACTTGCGTAAATATAAGTTAGGGTCCCTTAAAGCATTCATTAGCCTTGACAATCATCCAAACATATATACATGCAACAATGCTTTACTATTGTATATATATAAAATTCTTTAATTTTATAAGAAGTATATGGCAGTTGTTAACATGAAAATCTGTTTGTATGGTTCCTTCAACAAAATTAAGGTTTATTTATTATTATTTTTAAAAAGAGACACAAATATGCAAACAACAAACTTTTTGCCGCTTATTTTTTGTACAAATTAAAGAATAACTGAAGATTTATATCAATATTTCGATTTATCTTTTATTTTTATTATTATTCTGGAGAAACATTTTAAGTTTTCTTCTTTTATAGGACACATAACAATAAAAAATTCAATTAGATGTTTAATTTATTAAAATTTCTGCAACTTAATTTTTGATAACTCATGCTTTTAAATGATAGGTAATCTTAATAACAATAATACATACCATTGCAAGAGCAGTAGATTAGTTACAAAAAAAAAAAAAAATCTCCTTATGGTAAGTTTACTGTGTAACAGAAAAATTAATATTAGTGTAGAGTCTAAAATTATTGTGTAAAATTATTGTTTTTTTTTTTTTTTTTTTTTTTAACAAAAAAAATTTTTAAATGTATATTTATTGAACATTCAAAAAACAAATGGGAAGAATTTGTGAACATTAAAGACACAGATAAAAAAGAGCGACTACGACAACTGTATTACCTTAGCAATTAAAATAAATAAATAATAATAACAATTAAATTAGTGCATTAGGGTTTTAAAATTTGTGGAATTTTTAACAATGAATTTATCAACAAAGAGTCCAAGATTTAAAAATATAAAAAAATAAATAAAATCGAATGATCGTTCATAGAGTGTAATTAGTGTTAATAAGTTGAGAGATCTAGGGTTGCAAAATGTAAGCAAACATTTTTCTCTAAACTCTTTGAATTTTAGATTTTAACCCCTTAACGCGCGCTGTCCTCGCTGCGAGGACGCAAAATTTAAGATCCAGCTGCAAAAATTCATCCCGGAAATTTTTTAGCAAAAATTCATGTTTATAACATATCAGGAAAGGCCGGTTTTTTAAACTTTAAACTTTAAAATTTCTTTTAGTTTAATTTAGTTCATGAATTACGGTGGAAGTATAATTTAAATGTTTCAAATTGTCTTGCGCCGCAAAGGGTTAAAACATTTTGAAAACAAATTACCTGCACCTGAAATAAGAATTGGTTAAAGTTAATAATAAAATGGTTTTAATTTAATTATTTATTTATTTTTGTTAAAAGACATAAGCTTAGCTTTCGTCAACCAAAAAAAAAAAAAAAAAGTAAATTTATACAGCCAAAAAACGTCTATGATAAATGGACATGGCCAAAATTTAATACTGGCAAAAATTTAATATTTTATTAAAATATTGTGATAATATAATCCTCGAAATTTTAATTATTTTATTTACTTATTTATTTATTTATTTTGTATTTTTATTTTTTTTAGTGATTAAATATAATTTATGAAGAGTAAGCATGTAAATCATTCTGATTACTAAAAAGTATTGTATATTTTATTGTTGTACACTTCAAAACAATCGCATATAAAATTAATATATTTTAAAACTAAAAAAATAGTACTGAAACATCAGAACAGACATTTCCGTTTTTATCAATTTATTTTCATATGGTCTCGTACAAATCATGACGCCAATTATATTTAGCTCAGGTAATTTTTACATGGACGTTGAACGAAAATGACTGCGGTGTTTTCTTTCAAACGTTTTTCTTTTTTTAACACACATGGATATCTCAAGCTTAATGGAGGATAAATTTTTTTTCACTTCTCATTTTCTTGCTACATTTTAATTTTACTATTCATTATTTTTCCCATGAAATATTCGTTAGAAAATAAGAGTATTATATATATACATATATATATATTTAGTTACGATTTTTTCTCCTTTGTGTTTAAAAAAAAAAAAAAAAAAAAAAAAAAAAAAACATGAATTTGAACAACGATGATTTATTCTTACTTTATCAATTTTAAAAAATTTCCTTACTACTAAGACTAAAAAAATTTCCTTACTACTAAGACTAAAAAAAAAAAAAAAAAAAACATGAATTTGAACAACGATGATTTATTCTTACTTTATCAATTTTAAAAAATTTCCTTACTACTAAGACTCTACTAATTAAATCAGCATCGTGTTTCATAATGCACATCTCAAATATCAAGTTTGGTGTATTTATACGCTACGAAAACTAAGATACAGTCTTTCAGAAAATTGCAGCACAACAACGCTTCAAGTCGGTCTTCATGTAAACAAGTTGAATGAATATATATTTTTTTAATGGCCTTTTCACGTTTCGTGTACTTATACACTATAAAAGTTTAGATACAGCTTTCTGATAAATGAGGGAAATTGTGGCATAGCAGCGATACCTGCTTGGCGATATATGTAAAAACTAATCAGCAACAATTTATATCAAGGTCCAATCGAATATAAAGTTCTGTAGAATTTCATCCATTAATTTTAAGATACAATGCCTCCAAAATTTTGGTATTATACAAACATAGACAGACATTATCTAAAAATGCTCAAATCATATTCAAGATATCTCAAAACGTGGAAATCTATCTGAAAATTTTCAAGAATAATAGAGTTCCTCTTTCGATAGAGAATAATAATTAAAATAAAAGGTGTAAATAATAAAAGTAAAAGATTTTCTCGATTTATATATATATTCACGTATAATTTACTATGTATTTTTAAATCTTGATGTTGTTGCCAAAAATTTTCTAATAACTGATTATGACAATGCCACTTACCAGTTAACATGCACAAAAATTTAATCAATATATTTTCTCAAATAAAATTTTGCGCCTGCAGGCTTGGTGCAATTTTATAAAACAGGTACTGAGATATAGCCATTTAAAAAAAAAGTGAGTAAAATCAGTGCCTATCAGTTGGTATAAATTCAAACTAAAGCAGAATGATTTTTAATAATGACCATCTGGAAGATCAAGTTTGGAGAGTTTATATGCTACAGAAGCTGAGAGGGAGAGAGATATAGCCTAAGCATAAACGAAAAAAGTATTGGAATAGCAGCGCCAAATGCTGGCCGCTATGTACCAAAATTCTATCAGCGTTGTTTTTCACAATGTCCGTCACAAATATTAAATTTTGTGCGGCTATATACTACAGAAATTGAAATATATCCTTTCCACAAGTGGAGGAAATGATATCGTAGCTGGGCGACATATGCTAAAATCTAATAAACGCAAATATGTAGAAGGTCGAACCAGATATAAAGCTTTCTTAAATTCTGTTCATTATTTTGTGAGTTACAGGGCCCACAAAGTTTTTTTAAAACGAAGACACACAGCATTAATAGACTGACATTTACTAAAAACGGCCGAAACGTGTTCAGAACAAATTAATACGTATACAATCGAAAAACAAAAGCCAATCATTTTCACAAATACAGTAATTTCTTCGATTCTTTAAATAAACAGCCAACAAAGCAGTTGCTTAAATTAAAATATGAATGTCATACCTAGGTATTTTAAACTAAAAGAAAGTAAGAATTCGCATAACATAATTAAAAATATAACAGCTGAAATATAGTTTTCTTCTTTTATAGGACACATAACAATAAAAAAATTCAATTAGATGTTTAATTTATTAAAATTTCTGCAACTTAATTTTTGATAACTCATGCTTTTAAATGATAGGCAATCTTAATAACAATAATACATGCCATTGCAAGAGCAGTAGATTAGTTACAAAAAAAAAAAAAAAAAAAAAAAAAAATCTCCTTATGGTAAGTTTACTGTGTAACAGAAAAATTAATATTAGTGTAGAGTCTAAAATTATTGTGTAAAATTATTGTTTTTTTTTTTTTTTTTTTTAACAAAAAAAATTTTTAAATGTATATTTATTGAACATTCAAAAAACAAATGGGAAGAATTTGTGAACGTTAAAGACACAGATAAAAAAGAGCGACTACGACAACTGTATTACCTTAGCAATTAAAATAAATAAATAATAATAACAATTAAATTAGTGCATTAGGGTTTTAAAATTTGTGGAATTTTTAACAATGAATTTATCAACAAAGAGTGCAAGATTTAAAAAAATAAAAAAATAAATAAAATCGAATGATCGTTCATAGAGTGTAACTAGTGTTAATAAGTTGAGAGATCTAGGGTTGCAAAATGTAAGCAAACATTTTTCTCTAAACTCTTTGAATTTTAGATTTTAACCCCTTAACGCGCGCTGTCCTCGCTGCGAGGACGCAAAATTTAAGATCCAGCTGCAAAAATTCATCACGGAAATTTTTTAGCAAAAATTCATGTTTATAACATATCAGGAAAGGCCGGTTTTTTAAACTTTAAACTTTAAAATTTCTTTTAGTTTAATTTAGTTCATGAATTACGGTGGAAGTATAATTTAAATGTTTCAAATTGTCTTGCGCCGCAAAGGGTTAAAACATTTTGAAAACAAATTACCTGCACCTGAAATAAGAATTGGTTAAAGTTAATAATAAAATGGTTTTAATTTAATTATTTATTTATTTTTGTTAAAAGACATAAGCTTAGCTTTCGTCAACCAAAAAAAAAAAAAAAAAAAAGTAAATTTATACAGCCAAAAAACGTCTATGATAAATGGACATGGCCAAAATTTAATACTGGCAAAAATTTAATATTTTATTAAAATATTGTGATAATATAATCCTCGAAATTTTAATTATTTTATTTACTTATTTATTTATTTATTTTGTATTTTTATTTTTTTAGTGATTAAATATAATTTATGAAGAGTAAGCATGTAAATCATTCTGATTACTAAAAAGTATTGTATATTTTATTGTTGTACACTTCAAAACAATCGCATATAAAATTAATATATTTTAAAACTAAAAAAATAGTACTGAAACATCAGAACAGACATTTCCGTTTTTATCAATTTATTTTCATATGGTCTCGTACAAATCATGACGCCAATTATATTTAGCTCAGGTAATTTTTACATGGACGTTGAACGAAAATGACTGCGGTGTTTTCTTTCAAACGTTTTTCTTTTTTTAACACACATGGATATCTCAAGCTTAATGGAGGATACATTTTTTTTCACTTCTCATTTTCTTGCTACATTTTAATTTTACTATTCATTATTTTTCCCATGAAATATTCGTTAGAAAATAAGAGTATTATATATATACATATATATATATATTTAGTTACGATTTTTTCTCCTTTGTGTTTAAAAAAAAAAAAAAAAAAAAAAAAAAAAAAACATGAATTTGAACAACGATGATTTATTCTTACTTTATCAATTTTAAAAAATTTCCTTACTACTAAGACTCTACTAATTAAATCAGCATCGTGTTTCATAATGCACATCTCAAATATCAAGTTTGGTGTATTTATACGCTACGAAAACTAAGATACAGTCTTTCAGAAAATTGCAGCACAACAACGCTTCAAGTCGGTCTTCATGTAAACAAGTTGAATGAATATATATTTTTTTAATGGCCTTTTCACGTTTCGTGTACTTATACACTATAAAAGTTTAGATACAGCTTTCTGATAAATGAGGGAAATTGTGGCATAGCAGCGATACCTGCTTGGCGATATATGTAAAAACTAATCAGCAACAATTTATATCAAGGTCCAATCGAATATAAAGTTCTGTAGAATTTCATCCATTAATTTTAAGATACAATGCCTCCAAAATTTTGGTATTATACAAACATAGACAGACATTATCTAAAAATGCTCAAATCATATTCAAGATATCTCAAAACGTGGAAATCTATCTGAAAATTTTCAAGAATAATAGAGTTCCTCTTTCGATAGAGAATAATAATTAAAATAAAAGGTGTAAATAATAAAAGTAAAAGATTTTCTCGATTTATATATATATTCACGTATAATTTACTATGTATTTTTAAATCTTGATGTTGTTGCCAAAAATTTTCTAATAACTGATTATGACAATGCCACTTACCAGTTAACATGCACAAAAATTTAATCAATATATTTTCTCAAATAAAATTTTGCGCCTGCAGGCTTGGTGCAATTTTATAAAACAGGTACTGAGATATAGCCATTTAAAAAAAAAGTGAGTAAAATCAGTGCCTATCAGTTGGTATAAATTCAAACTAAAGCAGAATGATTTTTAATAATGACCATCTGGAAGATCAAGTTTGGAGAGTTTATATGCTACAGAAGCTGAGAGGGAGAGAGATATAGCCTAAGCATAAACGAAAAAAGTATTGGAATAGCAGCGCCAAATGCTGGCCGCTATGTACCAAAATTCTATCAGCGTTGTTTTTCACAATGTCCGTCACAAATATTAAATTTTGTGCGGCTATATACTACAGAAATTGAAATATATCCTTTCCACAAGTGGAGGAAATGATATCGTAGCTGGGCGACATATGCTAAAATCTAATAAACGCAAATATGTAGAAGGTCGAACCAGATATAAAGCTTTCTTAAATTCTGTTCATTATTTTGTGAGTTACAGGGCCCACAAAGTTTTTTTAAAACGAAGACACACAGCATTAATAGACTGACATTTACTAAAAACGGCCGAAACGTGTTCAGAACAAATTAATACGTATACAATCGAAAAACAAAAGCCAATCATTTTCACAAATACAGTAATTTCTTCGATTCTTTAAATAAACAGCCAACAAAGCAGTTGCTTAAATTAAAATATGAATGTCATACCTAGGTATTTTAAACTAAAAGAAAGTAAGAATTCGCATAACATAATTAAAAATATAACAGCTGAAATATAGTTTTCTTCTTTTATAGGACACATAACAATAAAAAAATTCAATTAGATGTTTAATTTATTAAAATTTCTGCAACTTAATTTTTGATAACTCATGCTTTTAAATGATAGGCAATCTTAATAACAATAATACATGCCATTGCAAGAGCAGTAGATTAGTTACAAAAAAAAAAAAAAAAAAAAAAAAAATCTCCTTATGGTAAGTTTACTGTGTAACAGAAAAATTAATATTAGTGTAGAGTCTAAAATTATTGTGTAAAATTATTGTTTTTTTTTTTTTTTTTTTTAACAAAAAAAATTTTTAAATGTATATTTATTGAACATTCAAAAAACAAATGGGAAGAATTTGTGAACGTTAAAGACACAGATAAAAAAGAGCGACTACGACAACTGTATTACCTTAGCAATTAAAATAAATAAATAATAATAACAATTAAATTAGTGCATTAGGGTTTTAAAATTTGTGGAATTTTTAACAATGAATTTATCAACAAAGAGTGCAAGATTTAAAAAAATAAAAAAATAAATAAAATCGAATGATCGTTCATAGAGTGTAACTAGTGTTAATAAGTTGAGAGATCTAGGGTTGCAAAATGTAAGCAAACATTTTTCTCTAAACTCTTTGAATTTTAGATTTTAACCCCTTAACGCGCGCTGTCCTCGCTGCGAGGACGCAAAATTTAAGATCCAGCTGCAAAAATTCATCACGGAAATTTTTTAGCAAAAATTCATGTTTATAACATATCAGGAAAGGCCGGTTTTTTAAACTTTAAACTTTAAAATTTCTTTTAGTTTAATTTAGTTCATGAATTACGGTGGAAGTATAATTTAAATGTTTCAAATTGTCTTGCGCCGCAAAGGGTTAAAACATTTTGAAAACAAATTACCTGCACCTGAAATAAGAATTGGTTAAAGTTAATAATAAAATGGTTTTAATTTAATTATTTATTTATTTTTGTTAAAAGACATAAGCTTAGCTTTCGTCAACCAAAAAAAAAAAAAAAAAAAGTAAATTTATACAGCCAAAAAACGTCTATGATAAATGGACATGGCCAAAATTTAATACTGGCAAAAATTTAATATTTTATTAAAATATTGTGATAATATAATCCTCGAAATTTTAATTATTTTATTTACTTATTTATTTATTTATTTTGTATTTTTATTTTTTTAGTGATTAAATATAATTTATGAAGAGTAAGCATGTAAATCATTCTGATTACTAAAAAGTATTGTATATTTTATTGTTGTACACTTCAAAACAATCGCATATAAAATTAATATATTTTAAAACTAAAAAAATAGTACTGAAACATCAGAACAGACATTTCCGTTTTTATCAATTTATTTTCATACGGTCTCGTACAAATCATGACGCCAATTATATTTAGCTCAGGTAATTTTTACATGGACGTTGAACGAAAATGACTGCGGTGTTTTCTTTCAAACGTTTTTCTTTTTTTAACACACATGGATATCTCAAGCTTAATGGAGGATAAATTTTTTTTCACTTCTCATTTTCTTGCTACATGTTAATTTTACTATTCATTATTTTTCCCATGAAATATTCGTTAGAAAATAAGAGTATTATATATATACATATATATATATTTAGTTACGATTTTTTCTCCTTTGTGTTAAAAAAAAAAAAAAAAAAAAAAAAAAAAAAAAAAAAACATGAATTTGAACAACGATGATTTATTCTTACTTTATCAATTTTAAAAAATTTCCTTACTACTAAGACTCTACTAATTAAATCAGCATCGTGTTTCATAATGCACATCTCAAATATCAAGTTTGGTGTATTTATACGCTACAAAAACTAAGATACAGTCTTTCAGAAAATTGCAGCACAACAACGCTTCAAGTCGGTCTTCATGTAAACAAGTTGAATGAATATATATTTTTTTAATGGCCTTTTCACGTTTCGTGTACTTATACACTATAAAAGTTTAGATATAGCTTTCTGATAAATGAGGGAAATTGTGGCATAGCAGCGATACCTGCTTGGCGATATATGTAAAAACTAATCAGCAACAATTTATATCAAGGTCCAATCGAATATAAAGTTCTGTAGAATTTCATCCATTAATTTTAAGATACAATGCCTCCAAAATTTTGGTATTATACAAACATAGACAGACATTATCTAAAAATGCTCAAATCATATTCAAGATATCTCAAAACGTGGAAATCTATCTGAAAATTTTCAAGAATAATAGAGTTCCTCTTTCGATATAGAATAATAATTAAAATAAAAGGTGTAAATAATAAAAGTAAAAGATTTTCTCGATTTATATATATATTCACGTATAATTTACTATGTATTTTTAAATCTTGATGTTGTTGCCAAAAATTTTCTAATAACTGATTATGACAATGCCACTTACCAGTTAACATGCACAAAAATTTAATCAATATATTTTCTCAAATAAAATTTTGCGCCTGCAAGCTTGGTGCAATTTTATAAAACAGGTACTGAGATATAGCCATTTAAAAAAAAAGTGAGTAAAATCAGTGCCTATCAGTTGGTATAAATTCAAACTAAAGCAGAATGATTTTTAATAATGACCATCTGGAAGATCAAGTTTGGAGAGTTTATATGCTACAGAAGCTGAGAGGGAGAGAGATATAGCCTAAGCATAAACGAAAAAAGTATTGGAATAGCAGCGCCAAATGCTGGCCGCTATGTACCAAAATTGTATCAGCGTTGTTTTTCACAATGTCCGTCACAAATATTAAATTTTGTGCGGCTATATACTACAGAAATTGAAATATATCCTTTCCACAAGTGGAGGAAATGATATCGTAGCTGGGCGACATATGCTAAAATCTAATAAACGCAAATATGTAGAAGGTCGAACCAGATATAAAGCTTTCTTAAATTCTGTTCATTATTTTGTGAGTTACAGGGCCCACAAAGTTTTTTTTAAACGAAGACACACAGCATTAATAGACTGACATTTACTAAAAACGGCCGAAACGTGTTCAGAACAAATTAATACGTATACAATCGAAAAACAAAAGCCAATCATTTTCACAAATACAGTAATTTCTTCGATTCTTTAAATAAACAGCCAACAATGCAGTTGCTTAAATTAAAATATGAATGTCATACCTAGGTATTTTAAACTAAAAGAAAGTAAGAATTCGCATAACATAATTGAAAATATAACAGCTGAAATATTGGCATAATCCAAAACATAGACATAATCTGAAAAGTATTCGCATAATAGGAAACTAAAATCCATTTACTTCAATAAATTTATATTTAAAAATATTTGATGGCAATAAAAATATATCTTCACAAGCGGATTATGGAAGATAACACATTTCGGGAAAATAATAGGAAGAATATACCATTCGTTCATTTTAAATCCTTTTTGTAATAAAATAATCTGGTGTGTCATTCACACGACTTTCTCTTACCCTGAAATTTAATACTATAAATACAGGTTGCAGATTAATAGGTAAGATAACGAGTACTGTAATGTAAACAGTGTTGTGCACGAACGCGTTCATTTGAACGCGTTCGTGAGCGTAGCTCAAAAATTTTGAGTTTTGAGTTGAACTTCGCTCGTTTTTTAAATTATGAACTTGAGTTGAGCGTAGTTCGTTTTTTACACGAACTTGAGCGTGAAAAAGCAATTCAAGCTCAAACTCATATTAAATATTTCTGTCTGAAATATGAAAAGGAAAGTAGAAGAAGAAAAGGACAGAAAAGAAAATAACTGAGCAAAATGGATCCTGGAAAAAAGGGGCATTTGGAAAAAAAAGGCACTGGTAAAAAGGGCACCCGGAAAAAGGGGCGCCGGAAAAAGGGGCATTTTTGCAATTTTCAAATCGCAAAAACAAGAAACATTAAATAACGAATTTAAACAATGATTTTTCATAATACATTTTTAGAAATTTCAATCAATTAAATTGGCACCACTTTCATTTATTATATACCCCGGGGGAAGGGGAGCTAGGAGCAGATTAAAAGAGAATAATTGTTTTTATATCACCTTGTTACTGATTTTAATGAACCTATATTGTCACTTGCTGTTTGTGACAAAAATATTGTGTCACACATACTTCGGGGGCTGAAGGAAATAATAATGAAGGAAGGGGGCAGAAGGAAATAATTTTTTTCTATCACCTTGTCACCGATTTTAACGATATTTTGAGTAATTATCACTTATATTTTACGAAAATCACAATAAGTGTTATATATAGCTTAGGAAGGCAAGAAGGTTCTTTCGATGCAAAAAGGATTTTTTTAAAACCAGTCTATTATAGATTGAAATAAAACTTTGTGTAAATACCACTTACTGCTTAAGAAAAATTATAAAAAGTGTTACACATATCTTGGAAGGTGGGGGTGGGGGATTGGCGCGAAATGGTTGGTTTTGTATCACCATGTTAACTATTTCTCTGAAACTTTGTATAAATATAACTTTCTTTAAATATTTATTAAAATTATAGTAAATAATATATAGTTGAAGCGGGGCAAGGGGGAACGGAAGATGGAAATCAAATGTTTTTAAACCAGCCTATTATTATTATTTTTTATTTTTTGTTTAAATTTTGTGCATATATTACAAACATAGCAGACTATGCCCGCTTCGCTGGTCATTTAATTTAAATGAATTTTCAAAAGAATTGAATCACTACTTATTTTTTATATCACATTTTGTGCTTTGTAACATAATTAAAAATTCCTTTTAAGATCAAAATCTCAAAATAACATATTACAAATTAAATTAAATTAAACATTTCTTCCGTTTTGCAACAATGCTCTATGGTCTTATGTGAATGATTCTCAAGAATGAACCAACAATTGTTTACAAATTTAATGGATTATGTATGGGAAATAAGTACGCTGTAATTTAAAAATTGCAGCTTTTAGAACTCCAAAACGGATAATTTTTTAAAAAGTTATTCATTATTCTTTAACATTAGACTGTTTTTCAATTAATATTAAGATTAAAGTAATCAAATGATTTCGCTTTGTAAACAACTTTTATATGTGACGCACTATTATATTACAGTAATATTAAAAACTAGTTCGTCTACTACTAAGTTCTCCGTTATACTCTTGTTCTCACAAGTTTCTACTAGAGCGCATATTATATTCATTTTAACAGAAATGAAGATACAATCGTAGAATGGTATGAAATACATTACCTATTTGGCTACCCTAACTGCGCTTCTATACATTTACCTTATCTTAATTTTATGTTTAATTTTTTTAAGTCAATTTCTTATTTTGTTTTCATGCAACTCCATGGTGTTAAACAAATCACAAATCTCGAATAACTTACTAACTTTTCAAAACAGACTATACACAGTTAGTAAAGTTCTTGCCAGTGTCATAAATGCCATTTAAATATTTATCCAACATTTGTAACATAAAAATAATCCTCATAATACACGTTTATGCGAAATTTTGCTCTATTCTGCCATGTTAAGAAAATTGTAAATCTTAAATAATTTACGAAGTTTTGAACGTAGAATAATCATAGCTTTAATGATGTTCATGCTAGAATTATAAATGATATTTTAAAACTGGTATAATCTTTATAATGAAAATAACTTTCATAGTACACGTTCATGCGAGATTTTTACATATTCTTCAATGTTAAGAAAACAGTAAATTTTCAATAACTTGCGAGGTTTACAAATTAGAATATTAAAACATATAGTCTGCCTGACATCCTGTAATTTTTTCACAAATTGTACGTGATTACACAAAATTCCATTAAAATCGATAAGAGTTTATGTAAAAACAATTGTTTTCTTTCGAACTTCTCCTGTCCCCCTCCCCCTCCCCCATCTTCTCCGAGGTATATACTAAATGAATGTTGTACGAAATCAATTGAAATTTCTAAATATCTCATTTGAAAGCCATTTTTTAAATATCATTATTTGATATTTATTATTTTGCGATTTGCGAATTGAAAAAGTGCCCTGTTTTCCGGGGTCCAAGTTCACCACACTCATAGTATGATTGGAAATCAAACGATTTTGATATTCACTATTCTATATAAATTCCTTTATGCGCTAAATTCGTAAGTACATATATAAAGCAAAAATTAGCAAAAAGCGCAATAATTAATAGGAATTTATGTTAACTTAGATATTTTGAATTGAGAATATGAAATTAGAAACATTCGTTCTTTTTTTATATCATTATCGCTGTCTTTTTACCTCTCTCTTTCTCCCCCCCCCCCCTCATAGCATATATACTCACATCACGACGTTTGTTAAACGGCACAATAATCTACATTTTTTGCTAACTTTTTAAAGTAGCTATCTCTCGATGTAATATTAAAATTTAAGATCAAGATTATTGACAGATTGGTATGTAAACATGATCATTTTCTCTGATAGCAGAAGAAAGAGCTGTGAGATGACAACACCCCCTACTGTGTGTAGAGGATGAGATACGATTGTGTTTCCCTTCCTTGCTTCTCTTCTGCGAAATAGAATTTCTGCTAATTGCTTAGAGAGGATGTCACGGTGAAATTTGTCTCCTGTATCTGTCCAACATCGCTTTCTGTGGAATATTGGCACGCAGCCAAAAAAGACGAGTCTAAATGGAGCGATCTAGTAGGGAGGAGGAACTAATAGCGGAGGGGTTTTTCTTGACGCGTTTTTCGTTCTCCTTCATTTCCACGTGATAGTGACTGCGCTTCATACTCTTTCTTTTTAAAGTATTATTTTCGTTCTAGAATTTGTGAATTCGACTTGCGTTTGAAAAAAATTGTTTTTAAATTAGATAGAATGGCTGGAACATCTAAGTCTAAAGGATTTCGAAGTAATTCGAAAGAAATTATTTATAATGTTATTAAAGTGTGTGATGAAGAAGCACGTTTAGGGAGAGTAAAAATTCCTATAACCCAGTCTTCGAAACGCGCGAGCATGCTTACAGGAATTTCTTTATCAAGTGTGTATAACATTAGAAAACAAGCAAACGATGAGGAAAATCCTGAATTCTGCTCTCCACAAAAAAAGCAGAAAAGAGAATCTACATCTCATTTGAAAATCGATTCCTTTGATATTGATGTGATAAGAAGAACAGTGCGGGATTTTTATATAACAGAGAAAAAAGTTCCAACAATATCGAAACTGCTTCCCGTGATCAAAGAAAAAATAAATTTTGCTTGGGGAAGAGAAACTTTGAGAAAAATTCTCCACGAGATCGGATTTAGTTGGAAGAAAACTCAGAATAAAAGAAAAATTCTTATGGAAAGATCCGACATAGTTTTATTAAGAACAAAATTCTTAAGGAGCATCAAGCAATATAGAGATGAGAAAAGGCCTATCGTTTACATAGATGAGACATGGGTGGACAGCAATCTCACATTTGGAAAATGTTGGCAGTCTTCCGAAATTTTTGGAGTTGTAGAAACAGGAAATGCATCTCGCCGTGTTATTGTTTTATGTGCAGGTGGAGAAATGGGTTTTTTACCCAATACCAATTTAATTTATAAAGCGAATGCTTCAACGGGAGATTATCACGGGCAAATGAATTCTGCGATTTTTGAGAAATGGGCCCGAGAGAAATTAATCCCAAATCTCCCTCCTAAATCAGTTCTAATCATTGATAATGCTCCTTATCACTCTATACAATTGAACAAGCCTCCCAATTCATCCCAGAGGAAAGAAGAGATAATGGATTGGCTTGCAAAAAATAATATTTCTTTTTGTTCTTCTAGCAGAAAAATCGAACTACTAGATATTGTAAAACGAAACTCACCAGCAGTTAAAACATATAAATTTGATTCTTTGATGGAAGAGCATGGACATTCGGTTTTGCGCCTCCCACCATATCATTGTGATTTGAATGCTATTGAATATGCATGGGCCGAGTTAAAAAATTATGTGCGAAATCACAATGCTACTGGAGATCTAGCGATGTCCAATTTATTAAAAATTTCCGAAGAAGCCATCAGCAGTATATCAGAAAAGAACTGGCAAAATTACTGCAAACACGTACTTAATTTAGAAAAAGAATATTGGGATAAAGACGGAATTATCGAAGAATTATGTGATCCTATTTGTTTCTCTGTTAATTCCGATACAGAAACGGAAAGTGACTCGGAATATTCCTCTAATGAATAATTAACATATAAATAAGAATAAAAGATGTAAGTTGTTACATTAATTTTCAAATTAAATTTGTATTTATTTATTTTCCAAATTCTAATATATGTTTTTCTATACAAGGAATATAAATATTTCCGTGTCATTTCTTTTTCTTTTTTTTATTCACATCATATTTTTATTTATATATTTTGAAATCTTTACTTTTCATTTGTTCATTAATTTAGTTGCTTTTAATTGTTACAAATTGAAAATGTATTTATTTATTTTAATGATTAAACGCATTTATTTTTTAATTGCGTAAAATCAAAAGATTCCAAATTATACTAGGAAATGTTTTTATACTTTTTAATTTAAATTATCTCAGATTAGAATGGAGAGAGACAGAATTTACATATTTTGATGATTCATATGTATGTGTTTCTTAATTTAATTGCATATGTATATTACAAACTGAATATGATTGATTCATGTTTTTTATATGAATAAAATATATATACTTAATCTTTCATTAAAATAATTAAACGAATATTAAATTTTATTTAATAAAATAAATATTTAATTATTTTTAAAAAATGCACAAAATCAAAAGAATAATAAATTTTTGAAAACTAATTATATCGAAAATGAACAAATTATTCTTGAATATCTGCATCTGAATGATTCAGTGGCAAGCATCAGCTTGAACCCCTTCCAACAAATCGACTCGTCGGTTTCCGCCTGTAAACCGGAAGTTTACCTTTCCACCTAATCGGTGGTTAGGGTTCCCCGACATGAAAGTAAACTATTGTAATAATAGTCTTGAGTCTACAGAACGTCCAGGACTATACAGTCTAGTCTACTCTCTCTATAGTCCTGAGAACGTCGGTCCTATCTGTCGTCTTCCAGGAATTGATTTATTGCTGTCGATTTGAGACACTCTTTCCCTTTTTTATATCCAAGGACGTGTTGTGTGTATTCTTTTGTCGGCCTATTTCTTTTTTTATTTTCCATTTACAGCAGGCATGCCTAGAGATTTAAATGAGACAGAAAAACTGAAGTACACTTTTATTTTTAACAAAAAATATTTAATCTGTCATTTCTTTTATTATTATTATTATTATTATTATTATAGATTTTATCGTTTTTGAAAAGGGAATTTTAACCTTAAGATGTATTTAAAGTCATGTTTTTTATATTTATTCTGTTATTTGAACAAGAGTCTTATGTATAAACAAAACACACGTATTCGGTTAAAATATATTGCTTTGTTTGCAGATATTTAAGACTTAATAGTAATAAAATAATAATCTATATTAATAAAAATCAGAGTTTTGTCTGTAAATTTGTCGGAATCGAAAAATTTTGCGATATCTTCACGTTTCACACCCCATGAAAGCCGAAAATGACTTCAGAAAATTTTGCCTGTGTGTGTGTGTCATCGTGTCCGTTTGTTGCTTTTTTTGTCCGGGCATCACTCGAAAACGGCTGGGCGGAATTCAACGGCGCTTGGCAGGAATTTAGGTCTTCCCCAACTTAAAATTATATCTATCAACTTTTCAGAAATTCCCCCTATTCCCCCCTGGGGGGGGGGACTAAAATACGTTTGTCCGGGCATCACTCGAGAACAGCTGGACGGAATTCAACGGCGCTTGGCAGAAACTTAGGTCTTCATCCAACTTAAAATTATATGTATAGAAATTTTCAAAATTATGAATAGTGTTTAAATTATGGGTAAAAAACGCCTACGCATGCGCCATAAATATTTTTTCACTAAAACGCTTTGAATGGAAAAATAAAATATAAAAATAAATTTTTAAGTTAAAGACTTTTTTATTCGCGTGATTCGGACTACAAATTACGAAAAGATTGAAATGAAGTGTTGCTATCTAAATTCCATACTTTAGTTAATTAAAAAAAATCTAATTGTCGTATCGAAAAACTGTTTACACCCCAGGATTCAGAAAAATCACCCCTTTCATTTGGTACTGAATTTGTAACGATAAGTCTGATACTTCTAATTTATTTTTCCCTTTTTTACGTTTTTCCGTTGCCACTTAAATTTCATACTTTAGTTATTTTAAAAAAATCTAATTGTCGCATCGAAAAACTGTTTGCACCCCTGGATTCAGAAAAATCGCCCCTTTCATTTGGTATCAAATTTATAAATATAGGTCTGATTTATTTTACCCTTTTTCTGTTTTCAACATAGATTCGGTAGAAGGTTTTATATTTATATATAGGCATTTATATATATTTTTATTTTCCAGAAATAAAATGAAATATTTTTAATTTCACGTGAATAATACTAAAAATTAGAGAGAAAAATACCTACAAAAGTTGGTGATTTTTTTTTTTATTTTATTTATTTATTTATTTATTTTTTTTATGAGGAATTTGCACGTGGATAAATATTTTCATAGAGATATTTGGCATTAGTTTAATATTTTTATTTAATTAAGCAGTACTTTTCTTTCCTGCAGTAAAACAAAATTTTTTGTTGTTATTATGTACCTCATGAGGTTTTTCATTTATGTTCTCCACAATTTTAAATGATTATAATTTGGATTTTATTAAGATTTTTATTTTTTAAATATCAGAAAAGAGTTTTTATTTTATTTTATTTTATTTATTTTATGGATTTATATTTATTAGTGTATGGATTTATATTTATTAGTGTATGGAACAGCTTTAGTATTGGATCCCTTTGGCAAAATTAGAAATTCGGAACCGAAGTAGCTCGGACGTTTCTCGCCAAGATCTTTAATTGCACAGTTGAGATAGCCAATTCAATTCATCGCAAAAATGGCTTAAAATATTTAAAGCCACCAAAGGGGTCCCATACTAAAGCTGTGCTTTTTGTTTTTATTTATTTATAACATTTCCTATTAAAGACTTCTGTGGTCACGAAATTTTGTGCGTAAATTGTTTGTATGCATCCGACACTTATTGTAACATGATTTCACGAGATTCGAAATCACCCCCACCCCCCCTTCTCGGAGTCGGAGGGCAATAAACATGTGTAAAAACATGTTTTTCCGTTTGTATTCGCTTTGAATTATCTTAGAATGGCGAATTTTGGTGTGTGGATATTGATTAAGTGTACTCATTATGTGCATTAGTGGGATTTTGCAAAAACTTCGAACTCACCCGCTGAGGAAAGGGAAGTAATAAGTGGGTAAGTTGCTGCCGAAGGGGGGACCCAGACTCCTCACGTTGCGAGCGAGAAAAACCTCTACCAATCACAGAGAGAACTTAGGTTATTAATAAAGTTATGGGATTTTGACAACTTAGTTAAGTTTAATGTCCAGCGAAGCGGGCAAAGCCTGCTAGTAATAATAATAATAATAATTGAAAATTTAAAAATATTTACAGTTTTCTATCAGCAGCATTGTATATGTGTATATATATATATATATATATATAAAGGATAAACAAGCTTGTACAGAAAGAAAAATGTATAAACATTATTTGGAAACAGCATTAAAAATGCACTTATTTTTACGAAATTTCTCTTAAAGAAATAAATGTTTTAAGATTTATAGCTTCTAATTTTAATTATCCGGAAAAAAAAAGAAAGAAAGAAAGCTGTACCTTTTTATTCCACGCTCGTTTAAACGGAAGACTAAACACTTTGAGACTTTTCTTCCAATCTGCAATTTATGTACCCTTTGTGAATTTAACAATTGTTTTCTATTTAATAAATTACTTCTTATTAAATTATATGTTATTTAAATTTATTATTAACGTTTTAATTTTATTTTGTGTTTCCTTTTGAATTAGTTAAATATTTTTAACACAATTTACCGGTTTGTCTTAGGGACCTTAGATGAAATATCACAAATCGTTAAGTGGCGGTCCCCAAATAAAAAAATTCCAAAACCCACTTGATTTTGAGCTTTTATTTTATTTTTACACACTTTATATAAAATTCATGCTTATTCCTTTATAGTACGCTAAATAGCAAGCGAAATTTCCTAGTGTTTTATCCAAGAACTAAAAGCCAACATTGGCTTTGGTGCAATTAAATAAAGACTAATTAAGTCAAACCATTACACCATTAAAAAATAATTAAAAGTTAAAAAGAACTTTTTATATACCATGTTTTAAATTTTCTGTTGAATCACATAAACGCTACCGAAGGCAGCGGGAACCCACAACAATTAGCTAAAAGTATTAAAAAATTCATTGTTATCGTGTTTTGAGCTATTATAAAAGTTTGAAATGGCTAGCTAGCTAGCCCGGAAGTTAGTTAAAAATCGATTGAAAGCTTTGTACTGGTAACGCTGCAGCAGAGACATGAAACGGATGGCTAAAAATATTTAAAAAAATGCATTTTCACCGCATTCTGAACTATTCTGAAAGATTCAAATTTTAGCTAGTTGGGAAGTTAGCTAAGTAAATTTTCTGTTGAATCATATGAACGCTGCCGAAGGCAGTAGGGATCTGAAACAATTGACTAAAAATATTTAAAAAAAAATATTTTTACCGTGTTCTGAGCTATCCTGAAAGTTTTAAATGCTTAGCTAGTCGGAAAGTTAGTTAACAATCGATTGCAAACTTCGTAATGATAACACTGCCGAAGGCAGCAGAACCCCGAAGCAGTTGACTAAAAGTACTTTTAAAAATGCATTTTCGCCGTGTTCTGAACAATTCTGAAAGTTTCAACTGTCTAGCTAGTCGGGAAGTTAGTTAAATAAATTTGCTGTTGAATCATATAAAAGCTGACGAAGGCAGTAGAGCCCTCTAACAGTTGACTAAAAGTAATAAAAAAATTTATTGTCACCGTGTTCTGAGCTTTCCTGAAATTTTCAAATGTCTAACTAGTCGGGAAGTCAGTTAAAAATTGATTGCAAGCTTTGTACTGATAACGCTGCCGAAGGCAGCAGGAACCCGAAACGGTTGACTAAAAGTATTAAAAAATGCATTTCCATCGTGTTCTGAAATATTCTGAAAGTTTCAAATGTCTTGTTCGTAGGAAAGTTACTTAAATAAAGTTTCTGTCGAATCATATAAACGCTGCCGCAGGCAGTAGGGGCCTGAAACGGTTGACTAAAAGGGATAAAATAAATGTATTGTCACCGTGTTCTGAGCCATCCTAAAAGTTTCAAATGTCTAGGTAGTCGGGAAGTTAGTTAAAAATCGATTGCAAGATTTGTACTGGACAAACAATCAAACGAACAAACAAGAATCGAAGTTAATCAAAATATGGTAAAAAATATACACTGATGGAAAAAAAAAATCCCAACACCAAGAAAATATTATTGTACAGTAATGAAATTTCAGCAATACATTTGTCTAGGTAACATATTTAATTGATTAAAGTTTCAAGATCACAGGTAGAGCAATTGGCGAAAAAAGTCATTTCAAATGTGAAATGTTGGTACATTAGTAACCGGTGTAACCGCCAGAATTTTGAATGCAAGCAAGCAAACGTGCATGCATTGTGTCGTACAGGTGTCGGATATCAGTTTGTGGTATGGAGTTCCATGCCTGTTGCACTTGGGCGGTCAATGCAGGGACGGTTAATGCTGGTTGTGGATGACGCTGGAGTTGTCGTCCAATGATGTCCCATACGTGCTCGATTGGAGAAAGATCTGGTCATCTAGCAGGCCAAGGCAACATGTCGACACTATGTAGAGCATGTTGGGTTACAACAGCGGTATGAGGGCGAGCGTTATCCTGTTGGAAAACACCCCCTTGAAGCTGTTCATGAATGGCAGCACAACAGGTTGTATCACTAGACTGACGTACAAATTTGCAGTCAGGGTGCGTGGGATAACCACGAGAGTGCTCCTGCTGTCGTACGAAATTGCTCCCCAAACCATAACTCCAGGAGCAGGCCCTGTGTGTCTAGGCCGCAGACAGGTCGCTAGCAGGCGTTCACCAGGCCTCCTTCTAACCAACACACGGCTATCACTGCGACCAAGGCAGAACCGGCTTTCATCAGAAAACACAACAGATCTCCACTCCGTCCTCCAATGAGCTCTAGCTTGACACCACTCACGTTGCAAACGGCAGTGGTTTGGAGTCAGTGGAATGCACGCTACAGGGCGTCTGGCTCGGAGCTGTCCTTGAAGTAACCAATTTGTAACAGTTCGTTGTGTCACTGTGGTGCCAACTGCAGCTCGAATTTCAGCTGCAGACGCAGAACGATTAGCCATAGCCATACGCCGAACACGGCGGTCTTCCCTCTCAGTAGTGCCACGTGGCCGCCCGGAACCCGGTCTTCTTGAGGCAGTACCTTCCCTTGACCACTGCTGCCAGCACTCATGCACAGTGGATACATTCCTGCCAAGACTTTCTGCAATATCGCGGAAAGAAAACCCACCTTCTTGTAGCCCTACTACACGACCTCGTTCAAACTCAGTGAGCTGTTGATAATGACTTCTTCGTCTTCTTGGAGGCATCCTTGACTAACATTAACCCACTACGTCAAATCTAAACTGTAAATAACGATCACGAACCTTACAGCGCTTATTTAAAGCAAACCTCATTTGCATGTTCATAGTGTCGCTACTAGCGCCACACTCATGCGCGTAGCTCGAAATTTGAATCGACGTAATCTTTCAGATGTATAAACACGCCTACCAAATTTCGTTTATCTAGCACAGCTCCTTCCTGGTGTTGGGATTTTTTTTCCATCAGTGTATTTCAAAACAACGGAATCTCTGAATGATGGAATTCGTCTCCTATGAATAAGTTTTCTCATGCCCATATTCGAAATTTGAGAATAGAAAACCACACAAAAACAGTGGCTACAATATTCAGAAGTGTCCGTAAATAAATTTTTACCACAATTAAATTAATAAGTTATAATTAAGAGTTGTAAGTTTATAAGTTTAATTAAGCATTAAATTACGAATAATTTTCATGGTAATTGGTATTTTTTTTAAATGTAAATTACCTATGAAAGTGTTCACGGAGCATAAGATCGGTTTAGAAAAAAAAAAAAAAAAAAAAAACTCAAAAATGAACTTGTAATGAGTTTCGCTCCTTTTTAAAAATGAACTTGAGTTGAGCGCGTTCATTTTTTTCAGACATGAGTTTGAGCGCGAACTAACTCGTTTTTTACAGGATGAACTTGAGTTTGAACTAGTTCGTTTTTTTCGTGAACTTGCACAACACTGAATGTAAACCTGTGTTAAACAATTCAAATTAGGCTTCGGAAGAGTTTCATATGATAATTAGTCCTGTGTGAGAGGGGCTACCGCCCCCTCAACCCCCCGTTTCATTAATGCACCTACATTTATATAGAATTTAATTCGGCTATTAAAAAAATACGATTTTTTTTTCTAAAATTTTTTTTCGTTAAAATTTAAAAAAAAATCGATAATTTTGTTTATAATTATCGCAGGTCGATGGTTCAACCATTCGTTTTAAAGGTATTGGCGAGCTCTTTTGAAAGATACCCATCATGAAAATTTATTCCCCTCGAGGGGGGACTTCCCCCCCAGGGGGGAGGCGAGGCTCCTACATACACAATTTTTTTTCCCTGTTGACTATCTCTATTACAAAAAATATATATTCGTTTCATTTTGTTTAGTGCAGTCTATAGATGTTAAACTCTACTTACCTGCAATTTCCCCCATAGACGTAATGTATTTGAATACTTTTGAGTGCCCCTGTACACGAACCATTTGCTTGATCTTAACGAAAGGTTTAGTGGAGCATCCTTATATGATAGACATTTAGAATACCAAGCTTGAACTTTCTGCCATAATTTGTTTTTGAGATATGCTGATAACAGACAGACACACACACTGACACACACACAGACACACAGACACACACACAGACACACAAACACATAGACATACACACAGACCATTTGCTAAAAACATGATTTTCGTATTCAGGGGACCTCAGAACATGTAAATATAACAAAAACTCGCGTTCTAAAATTTGACCCAAAAACAATACTTTCTCTACCTTATGGGTAAGAGAAAGTAACAATAATCTGTTGCCTAAGAAAAGTACAGGGGGGTTATAATTAAACTTCCCATATAAACAGCATCCTACAGAGCAAACGGGTGAACGGAATGCAACAAAATTTGGTATATAGATTATACATGAGATGCGCTCACGGAATTACGAAAAAAAATTTTTTGTCCCAAAATGTCCACCAGAGGGCGCCTTTTCCGGAAAACATTAAATTTAACACAATAAAGACCAAAACGGAATACAGAAACAATATTAACAATCCAGAACAAGAATTATGAGTAATAAAATGTAAAACCGGGAAAAGCTGTCAGTTCTGGGGGAAAAAAAAGTTGAGATTTGCATGCTTGCGAAGAAGAGGAAGCTTTATGCAAAACAGGTTAGGGTATAAAACGTTTACAGACATTGTCATGTTTTATGTCGATGTTTCCGGCTGTAATGATGACGACATCTTTAGTTGAATGCGCGTTATTGGTAAAGCTTTTTTACGAAAACAAGGGGAATTCTTCTGCTGCAGCTCGTGAATTTTGTCGTATAAAGAACCTACGGCGTGGACCAGTGTCTACTAAAGGTATCCGGGCCATGATTAAGAGATTTGAAGGGATGGGGAAATTAGGATTTCAATCTGGAAAAGGCTGAAAGCCTGTCCCACCGGTACTTGTTGATGCCGTCAAGACAGCTGTTGCCGCGCAGTCACAGACATCAGAGTTTGGGAGCAGTAGCGCATGTGCATTTCTCGACAGACAGACTATTCGTACAGTACCGCCCGAAAACTGCTCAAAAACATAATGCACTACATCCCATAGAAGGCGTGAAGCCGCTATTGCTCCAACACTTCACAGACGAACGTGTTATTAGTTGCTTCTTTCGTAATACATGGCCACCACGTTCACCGGATTTAAATCGGTGCGATTTCTGGTTATGGGGCCACTTAAAAAGTGTGTTGTATCGTGGAGGTGTTGTGACATTGAATGACTTAAAGAACTCCATAACGCTGCATGTGCGAAGCATCACAACTGATCAGCTACGATCTGCTGTTGAACACACTGTCTATCGACATGAAATTTTGCAGGTGAAAGAGGGTGGTCACATGGCGCACCTTCCTTACATTGTCCTGGAGACGATTAACAACTACCCCACTTGGAAAACTACGTCCTAATCTGTTCTTGTTTCTGGAAACTGAACTGTTTTGTTTTTCTCAAACAGCGAACTGTTATTTTTTCCTTACCTTTACTTAATGTGGTTCGATGACAAGGTGATCACAAACTAGTCGATAACTGTTGATATTGTTTCTGTATTCCGTTTTGGTCGTTTATTGTGTTAAATTTAATGTTTTTCCAGAAAAGGCGCCCTCTAGTGAACATTTTGGAACTAATTTTTTTTTTTTTTCGATCCATGAGCGCATCTCGTGTATAGTCAGTCTATGTACCAAATTTTGTTGCATTCCGTTCACCCGTTTGCGCTGTAGGATGCTGTTTATAGGGGATGTTTAATTATAACCACCCTGTATGTTCAAGTTACAGCCTATACTTACAACTACTTTGGTATTTTTTGTGTGTAAATCATTTTGCAGTTTTACTGAGGCAACAATAAAATATTATTTCTGGTTTCAAGGTCAAGTAAATTTCAGTTAAAGAAAATCACGTGTGGTAGAGAAAAATATTTCCGTTAGAAAAAAATCACATTTTTACAATGGGGTTATTGCAAAGCATTCGCATTGCATGTTAGTTCTGTGTATTTAAATCACTTAAGTAGAAAAAAAATCTATTGATAATTTTCTTCATTAATCAAGTAAAATGTAATATACGTTAAATAGTGAAACATAGAAATGAACATTAATTATTGTATGAAAGGGTATATTAATATATAAAATGTAGTTAACTAAAACATTGAAAGCACGATCTATCGTTCCCGCATCCATCGTTTTTCCGCATTGTTCGTTTTATGTCTATGGTCCCTGCACATATTATATTTAAATAACGTTAACGAAACCCGCGTGTATCGTGTTTCAAAAAGTCGTTTTCCCGTATTCATCGTTGGAAAATAGTTCTCCTGACCTTGAAAAATTTTCTCCTGAAGTTCAAGTGGTTCCATATGGCAACAAACTGGAATTATTTAAAATATATTATTTTATATTACATTATCCTAACATAATTCTTTTCCCCATTTCCATGAAGGATCAAAATTGTGACGCCATGTCTCCGGACCATAGCTATTCAATTTGTAATTTCAGCATGGCAGGAAATAACCTCTTCAGTTATCCAGAAAATTGTTTCGTGAAAGGCGGTTATGTACGAAAAAATGATGTACAATACCAAACAGAAGGGCAAGAAAATGATGACCATAATGATGCTGATAATGCAGATAAAGAGTGGTTGCGTGTAACAGAGGATGCTTCTGGTACAAAATTTAGTGATATTATTTGCATTATGACGCTGCGACATGCGGTATCCAAAAGCAAAGAAGAAGCATCTGAATAAATAATAATAATAATAATAATAATAATAATAATAATGAAAATAATGGCGAAAAAACACAGGATAATTTTCATGCTGATGACGCAATTATGGCGTTTGAAAATGCACAAACTTTTATATAAGCTCATGAAATTACAGAAATGAACCAAAAAAACTGTTGTAAATCTGGAAAAATTCCTGTTTAATTTATAAAAAGAACAAAAAACCCAACATAAAATTACTGATTTTTAAAAATGAATTTTACTTAATGTTCTACAGCATTGATTTATTTATTTGACAGTTTGGAAAGTAGCAAATTAGTTTCCATTAGTAGTATACTGTACACATTGTGTGTATCAATTCATAAAACAATGTTTTCTTCGTGTTTGGACTTTAACCCGCATTCGTCGTTATCAAACTTTTATCTTTTTTTTTTTTTTTTTTTTTTTTTCACGCACCCCGTAAAAAACGATTGATTGAGGTTCTACTGTAATGAAATATAATGCCGGATTAAGCTAATGATAAAGGAAATTAATTCCTTCCCCAGCTGCACAGTATTCTTGTGTAGAGCAATAAGAAAATTTCATTTAAACAATTTTTTTTAAAGTTTTCTAAGCCCAGGTAAAGCTAATATATTAAGTTATAATTATTTTAGGTTTTAGCAAAAGTACTGGATACATTATAAACGAATATAACTTCAATGACAAAATGTATAAAATAATTTGTTAAAAATATTGGTAAATCGTTATTTCTGGTGTATAAACTGCAGGTCTGATAAACATGTTATACATCAGAAAATTAATTAGCACACAGAGGTTTATTTCTACCGGGTACTAAAATATTTTATTACATTAAATAAAATTTCTAGTGTAAAACAAACGTATCTGGTTTGTACATTATCTGTCAGAAATTACGGTAAGTCAATCACGGGTAACACTACTGGGTGAAGTGGCAAAATATCAGTTTTGAATGACGCTATTACTTTTTCTTATTTCTAAAATATGTATCTAATTTTGACTATTAGGACTTTATATTACATAATATTTGATACGTAATTTTTTATATTTCTTCTTGGCAGAAAACATATGTTTGGATTCGTCATTGTTTAATGCACAAGGATAATCGTTAAAATTAACTCGAATTGGCATACTGTGATAATTATCTCTGAATTTACTATAGTATTTATCAAGTCCGTGTAAATTCATAAAAGTTGTCAGTTTAAACTAAATAGTCGAGATTCACATTTTTTATCACACATTTTACATTTTCAATATTCTATTTCTCAATAAAAATTAAAAATAAATATTTCTGTTTAAAAAAAAAAAAAAAAAAATATTTGTTCACTAATAAACTTCTGTCAATTATTAATTAAAATATTATTTACCATTAAAATGATATTAACAAAATAGATGACATTTTAACATCTCCGATTACTTTCCGCAGTAATTTACACAAAATAAGTAATTTACTGTAGTTTTCCTGTTGTAATTTTAACAGTGCATATATTTGTATCAAGAGAAATTACTGAATTCTGTGCGTCTACATTCGTGATCGTAGTTTGTTAACGCAGAGCGTAAAGAAAAGTACCAGTTACATCTTTTCATTTACACAGCCATAGCTCATTCTCTCTACCTTTTGACAATTGTCAAAATTAAGCATCCAAGAAGAAACTCTTCATAATTTCAAAGGCGAAATTACATCTTCAACAATAGATTACAAAAGCCTTTGAAGGGAATGAATAGCAGAATAATTAAATATATATATATTTTTTTTTTCTCAAGGTTGTCTACTAACCTTGTTTGGAAGAAAAACCCTCTTCTGAAAAGGTGACGTAGACTTAAAAGTAAGAGATTTAAAAGATGATAAGCAAGTTCCCGTAAATCTTAATAATCATATTCTTTATCTTATTATTTTTCTGTTTGCACAAAGCGGTAATTTTATGTTTAAAAAAAAAATGAATGTTGACTCGTTAAACATAATTTAGGAGCAATTTTAATCCTAATATATTTTATTGAGATCACGTATTATTTTAGTGTTAAACATATTGCACGTTGTATCACAGTATTATTATTACTATTGTCATTATTACTATTGGACCAGCAGAGCAATAGTCGCAAGGTCTTAGCTGCATCACTCATAACCCAACAGATCATTTTCGTTCATTCCATATTATTTAAAACAATTATATATGATACATATGTATACACACATACACACGACACACACACATATAATTGCTAAAATTCATATCAATTACAGAAAACCTACCAATGCTATGAGGATAGCACTTGAAAACGTTTTATAGCATTCTGAGCTTTTAAGCTAAAATTCAGTCTTGTTCTGTTTTGGTCAGAAATTCTTTTGCTCATCTCAAAATTAATAGGTTCATCTCAATACATAGTTTTCTTTTTTCCCCTTAAAATACTATCCTAGAGTCAATCGTCTTTTCTTCAGAATCTAATTATACGATCCTATTTTAATTCTCAACAGGTATTGTTGTCAAATAAATTAAAGTAAGTACTATTATTAATCTTAAAAATTCTATCAGTTTAAGATATCAGTTTCTTTGTTTGGCCTGTGTATGCTTCTTTGGTAAATTATTTGACTGACTATTCTTCGTTCTCATTCTTTTATTATCAAAAGGATTATATGCAGATATATATAGATATATATATATATATATGTTTAACTCGCTACATAAACATATACATTTTTTAGGGGAACTGCCGTCCCCTCAACACCTCCGTTGTATTTGTATGTCCTTGTGTTAATTTATTGCAACTCAAAAGTACTTGTACCAAATTTGGTGGGAAATAATTGCATAATTTACCGGAATTTTTTTATGTAGCCCTGTAAACTAATTACCAATTTTATGACTACCATTTTCCATAGAAGCCTTGCTTTTAAACATTCTAATAACATGTTTATTTAATTACGTTTAATGTACTTAATCTTCATGCTTAATGAGGGTAACCATGTTAAAATGCACTTATAAGAAACAGCGTCTGCAGATTGTAATGGTGCGAAAATCTGTTGCATGTCCGTGTATACGAGCCACAGTAATTATATGCACAAAAAAAATTATAGAACAAATTCATTGCAACTCATTAATATCTGAACCAATTTTGACACCATTTAAATGATTACAGAATGTCACTGGAATTCTTTTGTGTAAATAAATTATTTAGTCTACACACACCTTTTTTCTAGAGAAAACATGATTTCAAACGTCCTAACAAGGTATGTTAATTCTATAATGTTAGATACAGCATAACAGTGTTAAAATGCGCTTTAACAAAAATCTGTCCTAAGGCTCTAATGTCACAAAATTCTTTTATGTGTCCCTGTAAACAAGCCATAAACATTATTATATTTACCAGTAAAAATTATACAACTTATTCTATGTAGCTCATGAAAAAGTGTTCGAAATTTGACAAAATTTTGGTGATCACGTGGCATTTTCAAAACCCTTTTATGAGGTCCTCTACATTAATTATTAAGTCTAAGTACACATTTTTCTACAGAAAATGTAAAAATCTCAGTAACGTATGTTGATTTCATTTTGTTCAATGCAGTGTAACCATTATAAGATGCGTTTAAACGAATTTCTGCCCATAAGTACTTTTAATGCCTTAAAATACTTTGAATGCCCCTGTTTACTAACCATAACCAATATACACGTCAAAATTGTACAGCTATTTCTTTATGGCGTATAAACATGCGTACCAATTTGTATTTCAATCGCAAGATTTTTTTAGGTCGCTATCATGGTACAGACAAATTCTGTTCATAGGCCGAATTGGTAAGAAAAACTTTGTTGTGTTCATGTACATGAACCACAAACAGAATATATACCCAAAAGTATACAGCTAATCTTGTGCGACTCATGAACATGTGTACCAGTTTGCAAGTCAACAGGGTGATTTTTGCAGACGACACACAGACAAACTGAACAAAAATCTTTTTGAGTTTCCACATGAAGGCCTCCACTGATGTTTTGGCAATTATTTATTTATTTTTGCTGACATTTTGAACACCTCCAGTATATTAACAGATCGATCAAATTTTAGGAACTTCAAATTCACTTTTACTGTTTCTATTAATCTGTAATATTTGACATATATTATAGTAGATCTCATATAATTATAATATTTTTTTTCTGTATATTTTATTATAGCGTTACAAGTACGAATGTGAATGAAAAAAAGAACGATTTTTATTTTTAAATATTTTTTTCGTTTGAAACAAAAATTTATTTACCTTTTTTTTTTCTTTTTTAAATTTACAAAACATTTATTAATAATAAATATTAAGTATAATTTCAGATTTCAAGAGGGAAAAATGATAAAGTTACAGTAGTATAAATCTTAAAACGCCGATAAATTAACGAAACAATCTCTCTTCAAAATATATCTGAAAGTTAAAAATAATTCTTAAACGAATAGATTGTTAAGTCAACAAAAAATGGATGTGTTTTAAATATGAGTAAACTCTTCTTCTAATAAAGAAAATGATTGTATTATATCACACTAATATTTCAAAACTCATATAAATTGAACAAAAAATGAAAAAGATGTATTTTTATATACTTTCGGTTTTAAAAGAACACTTTTATATCTTGTCTCATCAATGACGGAGAGTTCTTTTTCTATATGTTTTCATGTGTATAAAGTAGATTGACGTTGATTTTCTTTCTTAACAGTGTAATATTTCCATATCACGTCAAAAACATAATATCAGGAAACCTGGAGGGTATTTGTATTCATTAACTTTTGAATAAAACTCTGGTAGTTTTTCTTTGACTAGCCTGTTAAAATAACTTAGCTCAAAAATGTTTTCAAATCAAACAAAAAACAAGGATAAAAAAAGATGCACTTTTTTTATTTTTTTCATCAAAGAAAAGAAACCATCTATAGTGCGAACAATATGACAAAGAGCAATAAACTTATATATTTTTCATTTTTAGTAAATTTTATCTTGCTTTAGAATTGGGGTGTCTCGATCAGTTTGAACACTACGTGTAAAATCATGATTCACTACCCACGTGAAGAAAGGTGTAGAAACTGGCTCAGTCTTCAGATTAGACATCGAGAAATTATCTGAATAATCTTTATTTTTTCCGCTAAAGCTCCTTGACCATCGTGCGTTTTCTTTTCAAGTTCAAATGCATATTTCATAGACCAGATAATGTCGAACGTGTCTGCACGGTGAGGACAGTTATATCCATATTTTGAGGGATAGTTCATTATGATTTATGCATACGAAATGTCCATTTAACGCGTAAAAGCCAAGCAGAGAAATCGACTTAAAGTTATTAAACTCAATGATTTGAAAAGATTTTTATTTTCTAATGCAATAGAATTTTTTTTTTATTATTATTTCATTTGCTTAAGATGCAGTGCTTTAGAAATTTGAGGGCGGATTTTTTGTCTGACCGTAAATATTTTACGAAACAAAAATGCAATATATTTGTTGGATTGTGCATGCAGAAAGTCCATATGCTACGGCAAAATAAAGCTACTCTCGCGCATTTATGAAAGAGAATTCATGAATTTTGTGTTACTAATATAATATTCTATGAGATATTGGACACAAAAAGATAGTTATCCTAGTTAAATAATAACAAAAATAAGTAAATAGATATTCAGAATGGAACTAAGGGAAGAATCTTGAAGCGAACTTAATTATAACTATGAATAAAAATTACTTCGAAAATATACTTTATTGGTCAGTTCGTATTTTGACACAATTAAGAATTAAATAATTTTACTGATGTCTGCATAGCGAAGGAAAAAAAAAGTATTTTTGTATTAATAGGAAATGCTATTCCTTATAAAATTAATGGATTATTTATACCCCATTTTTACTTTCCGAACACTATAGTGAGGAAAGTATTGTAATCATGTCAAAAATCCGAATTTGAGATTTTGATGTTTGTATACGTTTCGAGGTCCAATGAGTCCGTTTTCACTATTTTTGCGATGATGTATGTATGTGTGTGTGTATGTATGTGTGTATGTATGTGTGTATGTATGTGAGTGAACACGCTAGCGTCTAAACGCTTTGTTCGAATAACCTGAAAGTTGGTACGTATATTGTAAGTCACCATAGTACGAACCCTATAGATTTTGGTGAATCTAGCACTTATAGTTTTTTTACAGGGACACAAAGAAAAATTATTTATCATTATGGCCTATGGGAGCAAAATCTTAAAAGTGTGATAGCATCTAAACGCCTTATTCAATTGAGCAAAAAATTTATACACATATTATAGGTCACAAATACTCAATCTGTATAGATTTTGGAGAATCTAGCACTTATAGTTTTTTTACAGGGACACAAAGAAAAATTCTTCATGCCTATGATAGCATGTAAACGCCTTATTAATCTGAGCAAAAAATTTTTACACATGGTATAGGTCATAGTTGCACCAACTGTATAGATTTTGGGGAATCTAGCACTTACAGTTTTTTTACAGGGACACAAAGAAAAATTCTTTATCATTATGGCCTATGGGACCAAATTTTTAAAAGTACGATAGCATCTAAACGCCTTATTCAATTGAGCTGAAAATTTATATGAGTATTATAAATCCCTGTTCCACTAACTATAAGAATTTTGGTGAATCTAGCATTTGTAGGTTTTTACAGGGACACAACGAAAAATTCTTTATCATTGTGATCTATGGGTTCAAAGTTCAGTAGCGTTAAATAAAACATCGTGTACTATATGGAGAAAAATACTCGAACACTCTATTATGGTTTTCTCTCTTTTGTTTGTTTAACAACTCCTCTTTCTTTACTTTATCTACAAAACTGTTAATTACTCAATGTTCGGAAAGTCGAGTGGAGTCACTCCAGATTTTTTTTTTTTTCTGGAGATGTATTAAAGCATGAAAACTGCAAGTAATTGAGCATGCAAGTACACATGAAGAAAAAAAAAGAAGAAAAAAGAAAGGAAGAAAAGAAAAAAAGAAAGAGTGATAATATAAGCAACATAATATCATTACTATTTTCTGTACATGGGAAATAAATTTTATTCGCACAAAAATCATAATATATTCTAAAGTGGAAAGGTTTCAATGATTGACCAAAAGCATTAATAATTCCATAAAATTGAAGCAAAAATTAATCATGTGTTGTAAGATATTAAAAACTAAAACAGTTTTATAAAATGATACACATTTAAAAAAAGAAAAAAGTACAGAAATTTTTACAGTAAGAAAACAAAATCGTATATTTCAACTCAATGGCTTTTACTTAAAAAAAAAAAAAAAAGGAAAATAAATAGTTATAAATTTTTTTAATAAATACCTCCACCATTTAAGTTTCTTTAGAGCAGTTTGCTTTTTCGTTAAAATAATAAAACGAAGAAAAATATCTACATAAATTTAAAATTTAGAATTGAAAATGTTACAATTGAGTTCCATCTAATAGTTCCAAATGTCTTTAGTAAGTTAACCTGGAATTGCCAAAGCTACCAATTTTTAATCGTTGATGGTTTTGATCTGCACGCTTTCTATTCTTTAACGAGAACACAAAAAACGAGTTGAAAGAACCTACATATCTTCCTAGATATATTTACATGCAGTGGCGGCTCTTGCCAACTTTCCCAGGTGGGGCCCGGTCCATTGCACGACATGTGAAATATATTCATAATTCAAACGCAAAAAGAATAAGTTATTTAATGGGGAAAATTATCTTTTATATGTATATTCGGGGTGTTCTATGTATATTATTATTATTATAATTCATTGTGAATATTATAAAATTTTACAATGTTCCAATGTCAAAATTTTTAAACTGAAATTCTTCTACATGCATTTTTTTTTTCTTTTTTTTTACTTTTGTGCATAACAGCTCTAAATCTCTTAAGTATAAACGAAAACATTATATATTTAATAAATAAGTTTATTGTACGTTCGTTTTTAAAAGCCCAGCCAAAATATAGAAATTAAATTAAAATTAGAAATTTTATAAACGGTACTTTAAAAATGTATACACATTTTTAAAATGTCGAATTTCTTAATTAAAGTATTTGGGATTTCACTTTTTTATATTCTAGCTTATTTAAATACAATGATGTAGGCCAAATGTATATAAAATTAAAAACCTTTAGGTTATATTGTAATGTATATCAAAATTAAAAATTAAGCCTGTACAGAAAATTTAGTTTAAAATTTTACATTCCTTCAACAATACAGAATTTTATAACTGTCCCAATAAAAAATTAATGCCTGACATTTTATTTCTTTCAACGTACATAAATTTCTGGAAGGATAGAAATACAGCAAAGCAGCATTTGAATGAAGCTTTATTTTGAGTTGAAAGAATGAAATTATAAAAAAAAATCTGGTGTGAAACAACCACACGACTTCCATTACCCACTATTACACGTATTATATGCTTTTTTGGAGATAATGTGATCAGAAGATATAAAATTGATCTAACGAAGTAGAAAACTAAAATTTTTCCGAAAAGATAAACTTGAAACACGTGTAAAGACATATAAAGCAGAGTTTACATAGCGAGTTAAAAAATAAGAAAAAAAAAATGGTAAAGTTATTTTTTGAAGCACCAATTTCCGAGATCTAAAACTGACCTACCTAAGCAGGATGACTGTTAATTTTTCTGTAATAACCACGTAACGCATGAGAAAGAATATCTAAAATGGATTTATGTAACAATTTTCAAGAAAATCGTTAGAGCCGTTTTAGAGCCGTTATTGATCGGAAAACAATGATTACAAACAAAAGGATATATAAAAGGGAGTTAATGTTGCAAGTTCGAAAAAAATTCTGAACAGCCGTTTTTAAAGGAACGCACTTGCGAGACCTGAAATTGAGCTATTTATACAGGACGCCTATCAATTTTCCTGAACTAACCAACTATATCATTCGAAAGGACATCTAATAGAGTGTTTATATAGCAACTTTGAAGAAAATCGTTAAGCAGTTTTTGAGATACGGATTTACAGTCCAACTTCCGGTTTTCCAATTTTCACCAAAATTTGAAAAATTCAACTGCACACTAAACCTGTCTCAATTCTGAAGTTTCGTAGTTCTTTCTCTATTAGTTTCGGAGATATGATAGCCACATACATACACCCACACACACACACTGATCACTTGCCAAAAATCACTTTTTTGGAATCAAGTGACCTTAAAACGTGTAAATCAGGTAAAACTCGATATCGAATTTTTGGACCGAGTACAATACTTCCATTACCTACGGTAGTCGGGTAATGGAAGTAAAAATTGAAACTAATTCAGAAAGTTAGGCTATGAAATAAAAATTTAAAGAGGCATATGTATTCATAGGTAGCATGTTTCTTTTAATTTCTATTTGGTTTTCAACCTAGAATTGTATAGTTTGTTAGTGTGGAGTTTTTGTAACGTTGTTATATACTTTGGGAACCATAGAACCAAAAATTGTTTCGATAAAAGTATAAAAAAATAAAAAAATAAAAATAATACATAAAAGAATGTAAAAAAAAAAGTCGATAATATAAAATGGAGATAGGTTAGTCATTGAAACAAAAATCGAAAATAGTTAGTAAATTTAAATATTCTTTAGCAATTCTGAAGCGAACTTCTAAAATGCTATTTTGTTCCTTTCAATACCTTTCAATATTTAAAAACCTAGTTTCCGAGTCAAATAGACTAATTTATTCACCCATGACATAATAATCTGCCTATGCGTTATAAACTATGATCTCTTTTGTTTGAAGCAGACACAACCATGTCTCTTCTTTTGAAACACTATTTTAAGTTTGACATTAACTGTTTGGGCAAACACAAGCAAAAGTTTATTTGTATTCATTACACTTCCTACACCAACATTCCTTTGGTAGTTCACTCTTGCTCGACCGATCAAATGATTTTTCACCTATCCTACTGACTGAACTCAATCACTTTTGAACTGGAGTTCTTCAAAACTACGCGTAGGAGTGACCAAACCTTGGGGCAGTCCATCATTCTCAGAACTTTATATATTTTATATTTTTTTATCATAAGGAACTTGTTTCAAACGAACTTTTATCTAAAAGAAGCACAAAATATTTCAGTGCGACATCTTGACTAACACTTTGATTCTGCACAGTGCATATGTTCTAACAATATATAACAAGTGCTGTTATTGTTATTATTAATATGAATGTTATTTTTATTATCATTGTTACTTTATTATTATTCCGTAATTCGTCTGCACTGGGATTCGTTTTCTAATTCATCTCATCGCATTCGGGTTACTAGAATTTTAATGTTCTAAGTGTCATACCTATTTCCAAGCCTCTGGAAAAAATTATTTTATAAAAAACTTCGTATTTCTGACAAGGAAACATTCAAAAGATGTCGTCTTCAAAAAATATTGAAAAGAATATATGTTATTCTACTCTTCATAAAACACCAGGAAGTGAAAAAAATATCGGCTGAAATGAATTACCGCAACCACAAAAAATTATCAAAATTAAGCATATTTGGCGATTTAGCGCTGTTAGGCGTTCAGCTCACTAGCAATGAGACTGCCGTGTACGAACAGAACCGTGTTTTGTTTCTCCGCCAAGTACTGAAAATCAATCGCCTAACAATGTGAAATCTCCAAATATGCTTAATTTTGAAAAAATTTTGTGGTCGCTGCAATTCATTTCAGCCGATAACTTTTTCACTTTCTGGTGTTTTAGGAAGAGTAGAATCACACTTTTTTTTTTCAATATTTTTTGAAGACGACACCTTCTGAATGTTTCCTTGTGAGTAGTAAATATTTAATACTTTTTATTAATTTAAAATATTTGTTTAAGGCATATTTATGTCATAAATTATGTACGGCTATCCCCCAGTAGCAAAGAAATTGATAGTAGTCAAATGCTCAATTGCAGAAAGAGACTGCTTGATTAAAAGAGAAATTAATAGAGACTGTTTGTAAATTTCACCGATTGGTAGGGTATTTGACGTAATCATTAAAAAGAGTTAATCATAACTTTTTACATTTTCTGCTTTAAAAGTTGAATACAGTTGACTTTCTTCGAGAAATTCACATGAGACACTAATTAGTTCTACATTGCTAAAAACGCATTGACAGATTTATATTAAATTGATTGCAAGAAAATAAAACTGGACTACATCTTCTTATATACGCGAATATCATTCGTAAAGAATATAATTTGTTTAAGCAAGGAAACTGAGTAATTTTCGTTTCCAGTTAGTCGATTTTTATAAGAGGCTAGTTCAATTTTTCAGATATGTAACTGCTATAGAATCACTTGATAGTTCTTCTTTAAATTTTCTTTTGTTAATAATAAAAAAAAAAAAAAAAACTCATTAATTGCAAGCTTTTGAAATCATTTGCGATTGAATGGTTTAGAGTTAAAATATAAATTTTTATGGGGCAATTTCATGGTAACAATTCTAGGGCAAAACTATTGGGAATAATATACAAATTAAAAACATCATGTTTCGTACTGCGTTCTTCAGAGCTTTTTTTGCAATAATTTTCTACGGTTAAATAAGATAATGATTATTTTTCTGATATGGGGGAAAATAAGGGTGTTGAAAAAACTTGAAAATAAAGGCGCGTAAAGGAAGTGGATTTAAATATACCTATATACCATTAATACAAATTATTAGGCATATATATATTATATAAACAAATAAGAAAAAAAAAAGTAAGAATGTTGCTGAAAAGGTCATGCATATTGAAGGGTTCATCATAGTAATGGAATGCTCATTTCACATACTTTTAAAAACACATCAACGCAGCATCTCTTCTTGAACGAAAAGAAGAGTTGCATTTTTCGATATCGCGTCTAAGATCGCTCACGGCCAAACACCTTCCGTTAGCCAGATAACGGAAGAAACTCCAATATTCACCTGTAGTTTTTCCTGCAGAGATCTTAAATGGCTCAATCGGGAATTGCTCTTGAATTACTTCCTTCACACGCGGGTTTTTTGAACCTTGGTTTTCAAGGACATCTTATTAGATAAGTATTACTGAATGAAAATAAACAGAATTAGTGGCGCTTTATTTTTTTAAGGAAATGTAAATTTTTGCCTGTCTTGTTTAGGTGAGGGATATTGAACGCGTTTTTAGCTTCGATTGTTTTTAGTAAAGTGTATGATTTGGTCTTTTATTGGGAAAAATATTAATATTTCACTACTTTGTTTAACAAAATGACACAATTTGTAGAGTTAAAAATTTTTTAGTATGAAAAGAGTCAATAATATTGCTTTAGAAATTACAAAATAAATAGCACATATTTAAGTGCACCTGTAGTCGTATTGTGCTTTTTTAACACATTCCAACAAAATTTAAATTGATTATGACATCGATTCATCTATAAGTTTGGATGCGCTCGAATTTCCGTAAATATTTTTTAAATGTCTTCAAATCAATATACGTCATTCGAATTTATTATGGCAAGTTTTCTATAGAAAGTAGTGTAAAAATCGCAATGTTTTATGTGCAGGAACAAAAGATTTCTTATGGATTACATTCTATAAGAAATGATTTTTTAAATCATAAATCATATTTTAATCTCTTTATGCTGAACATAACTATAAAATTAATTTACATTATTAAGATGCACAAAACAAATTTTTCTCTAAAATAAATTGTGATCAGCGTAATTTACTGCCTTACAGGATCGTTCAAATTCACATATATTAGAAGTTATTAATAGAAATTTGCATTATAAAATTTGAATGTTATTAAGATTTTATTAATGGAATATATCGTGCGTATCAGCATTTCAGACAATGTGCAACGCTGCGCATATTTAATCTTTTTTATTCATTTTCTTTGAAAGTAAAGCTATAAAGATAATTTTTGAATTTTCCCCCTTTCCTAAAAAAAAAAAAAAAAAAAAAAAAAAAAAAAAAAGCTTTAGAAAGTATTATCACAAATTTAAAATACATTGCAAGTTAAGTGACGTTATTGTTAAGTTAGGAAATGTTTATAATCTACGATGACATCGATTCATCTATTAGTTTGGCTGCGCTCTAATTTTTAAAATGTCTTGAAATCAATATATGTCATTCAAATTCATTATGGCAAGTTTTCTATAGAAAGTAGTATAAAAATCACAATGTTTTATATGCCGAAACAAAAGATAATCTATGCCAATAAAATTTCTTTTTTTTTTTTTTTTTTTTTTTTTTTTTTTCTTTTTCTTTTTGATGTTTTTTACATTAATAATAATAATGAAAAGATGCTGGATTACTGAATTCCTTTTATAGACTATTTTTTGTTCTTAAATTGTTTTTAATTATAATTAGAATATGTTTGAACAGATAAATTTTAATAATATGAATTAATTTCGATACGACAGTAATCGTGTTTAATATTTTAGAAAAGACACTTCACTGCAATAAAAGGAAAAAAAATAATGCTGAATGATTTAAATAAGAACATTGTAAACAAACACCATAAAATAATAATAATAATGGTAATAAGCCAACAACTATTTCAAATCGAAATAACAAATCTTGGCCTTTTAAAAGTCGATATAAAGTAGGTACAAAGGATGTCCGAAGGCATCAAAGCACCCCAAGAATACTTGTATAGACTAGCTGGTGCTAAGAAGATCACTTACAAGGAAAAAAAAAATAGTAAAATCAACAGAAAAGCTGGTGCTAAAGGATATATAAGGAAAATTTTGAAAAATGAGTTATAAAAATAAAATACACGAAATAAAAAGAAAATATTAAAATTTAACATTCACCAGATCAAATAAAATCGGTACGAATACAGTGCAAAAGCAGCAATTCGCCAAGAACATTTATAATGTCTAATGCTGAAAAAAGAAAACAGGAAATTGGAAAAAAAAAAAAAAAAAAAAAACTGGTGTTGAACGATGCAAAATAACGATTTTGGAATCCAATAAAATAAAATACAAAAATAAGGAGCAACTGTTTCGGATCAAATTTATTAAGTACGATGGCAAAGCGAAAGCGTTACCGCATTTCAAGAACACCCATGACTACATAGAGCTAGAAAGCCCAAATAAGCTGAAGTGACCAAATGTTCCTATTTTCTGCGGACAGTCCTTATTTTGAAGGCATTTTTCTAAGTTTTGAAAAATTATAGAAAGTAAATTATTTATCATTGGCATTTTATTTTTAGTCCGTATTTATTAAGAATGAAAAAATACATCCGAATTGAATATTTGTCGCAATTTTTAACTCTTCTCTGTTATAAAAGTACTCTAATCTGATCACTATAAAATAAGCAACAAATTGCAGTGAAATACACTATAAATCTTGAACGATACAAACCATGTTAAATAAAAATTTAGTGAATAAATTCAACGAAAAAGAGCTTTGGAAAAAAACTACAATAAATAAGAGCTTTTGAAATAAATACGACAAATTTTAAAAACCAACGAAAGAATTGAACCCGAAGGTAGCATAAAAGCTATAACCTATAACATGCGTTTTTGCTTTTACGATGCACATTTCTGTCATCTGATGTATGGTCGTGATTATTTTTTTCAACTTGAAACAATTGTGGCGCGCTTTTGAATTTGATTATCTTTATTTACAAGATTTTTATTCTGCAGACCTCTTTAGTTAAAATATTTCTATTTAGAACCATCATATTCGCGAAAGCAACTTTTACATAACTTCAATTTGTACGACCACACATGTAGTTACCTCCTTAAAAGATAAAAAGTTCATAGAAGTTCACCCATCACTTCATAGCGTTAAACACAATTTTCACATGCACAACTTCCTACAACAACTATGAATGAAATGAAATGTTTTTATTCAAATTGAGCAAATGAGGATTGACCTAGAACTTGTCGCAGAGAGTTACGCTTTCGCTTCATTAAATACGTAACAGATGCATTGTGTCGGGTTGGGCGCGATTAGGCAAGTACAAAAAGTGGAATTACAGTTATTTATTTGAAGATGGAAGACCTTTTACATGCTTGAATTCTTCCCGCTTTTCTTTCTCCATTTTGTAAAATAATTCGTTCTTTTATAATACTTTTATAGAATCAGTTTTATTTTTGCTAGTTTATTTAAATGATTTTTAAAAATGCAGCAAATTTTAAATAAAAATAACAAACTCTTCAACAATTTTATTTTTAACTAAAATCTAGGTTGGTTGGTTGGTTGGGTTTTACGTAGCACTAGTGCTGCTCAGATGGGCAATTGGCGACGGTCTGGAACACACCCCTAGAGGTGGTCCGGAGGCATGCCATCACAATTCTGATGCTCCACGGAAGGGATGACTCTCCCGCTTTGGTGACCCCCAGAGGTATAATTTTTTAAACTAAAATCTAGGATATTATTGTTTCATGATATTTTCCTAATTTTTTAATGCATTTTTAAACACATTTTATTTTATTTATTGATTTATTTTTAACGACAGAAAAATGAAAGTAAAAATTGATAAATAAAAAGTTTTTTTTTTTTTTTTTTTAATGAAATGAAATATTTTTTTTTTAATTAAAAATTTCAAAATTTCTGTTCTGCAACTTTTTCAAATAAATATAGGTTGTCTCATAAGACAACAAAAGTCACCAAAAATTTAAAAAAGTTATTATATACATACGCATTAAGGTATGTAATTCTATACGAAACCAATAATGAGATCTCATTTTCAGTAAACTTGTTATCAGTTTTTCTTTTATTAATTAGCAACTACATATTTATAATATTTCTATACCTATTTTAGAATGCAACATTATTTGAGAAATATATGCTTTGTATATTAAATATGCCGTTATAGATGTATCATATATACGAATGACTTACTTAAAGGTTTCTTTTATCATATACGTCAAATTCAAGCATAGATAGTGAGAAAAAGGATATTATCATATATAAAGGAATAATACTGTAATAATAAAGAAATAATAAACGCATAAATTATTATCGCTGTGGTTTTGTAGTTACAAAACACACATTTTACCATTTTCTTCAATATCGGATAGAAATAAAGTAATGAACTTTTAAAATTTTTTTATTTCCGGTATTTCGGGGGGGTTTACACGTTTTGGGGGATTCAGAACATGATTTGACCATTTTTAGGAAATTTCTCTTTATGTGTATGAGACAAAAAGTTTCTACCAGCTCTAATTCAAGAACCAATGCACATAATTTCATATAAACTTATATGTAGTTGCAAATTGTCTATCAACGTTTGGTGCAAATTGAAATTAAACAATAAGCTGTGTTGTCATCCTGTTTTATCACAGGTCTTAATATGGCAACATAAGACAAACTTTCGTATAAATGAGAATTATTTTTAACATTTTTTAATCATTTTGATATAAATGGTAAGATTCAACTAGGAAAATGTTTTGTTGAGGTAAGAGCATCGCCCTCCCCCCTTCCCTAGGGTGTAAATTTTTAAAAAGAGTATTTGTCAGAAGAATTTGTCGATATATTTAAAAGGATATGGTTGAACCATGTATCTGTAATAATTTGAAGCAATTAAAGGAAAAAAATCTTTAAAGCTGCTTAATGCAGCATAAAATGTATATTGATATCATAAGAAAAATTTATAAATGGCATAAACAATATTTATGATAATTTTAATTCCTGTTAGTTTTCATATTACTCGTTTGTCAATACTTATACTAGTATCGCCCCGTAGTCGAAACGCGACCAATATTTTAAGCAAGTATTTACATAAATCATAAATATAGTAATTCAAATTTTTCGTGTAAACAATAATTTTTATAATTATTCTATCCTAAAAAATATAATAAAATAAAATAAAATAAAATAAAATAAAATAAAAGAGCTATCATTAGCATCTTTATTTACATGACGATCCATATCCCTATGAGCTTCTCTATTTGCTTCTCAATCCGACCGAATAAAGTTCTACTTCAGGTTATTTTAATAACAACGAACACTGTCTATATTAAAACAGTGTGTCAAAAATTAAAAAAATAATAATAATAATAATAAAATTATACTCACTTTTGTCGCCAGACAAATAAAAAAAAATCTGGTGTGAAACAACCACACGACTTCCATTACCCACTATTACACATATTATATGCATTTTTGAGAGATAATGCGATCAGAAAACATAAAAGTGAACTAAAGAGAAAATCGTTAGAGCCGTGTTTGAGATACCAACTGTTACAAAAAATCAATTATTGACCGGAAAACAATAATTACATACAAAAGGATCTTTAAAAGTGAGTTAATATGGCGAGTTTTAAAAAAATCCGTACAGCTGTTTTTAAAGGAACGCCCTTGGGAGACCTGAAATTGAGCTATTTATACAGGACGCCTATCAATTTTCCTGAACTAACCAACTATATCATTCGCAAGGACATCTAATAGAGTGTTTATACAGCAAATTTGAAGAAAATCGTTAGAGCCGTTTTTGAGATACGGACTTACGGTCCCACTTCCGGTTTCCGATGTCCCACTTCCGGTTAAACTCAATTATTGACAGGAAAACAATAATTACATACAACAGCATATTTAAAAGGAGTTAAAATGGCGAGTTTGAAAAAAATCCGTACAAACGTTTTTAAAGGAGCGCCTTTGCGAGGCCTGAAATTGAGCTATTTATACAGGACGCCTATCAATTTTCCTGAACTAACCAACTATATCATTCGAAAGGACATCTAATAGAGCGTTTATATAGCGAGTTTGAAGAAAATCGTTAGAGCCGTTTTTGAGATATGGACTTACGGTCCCACTTCCGGTTTCCGATATCCCACTTCCGGTTTTTCAATTTTCACCAAAATTTGGAAATTTCATCTGTACACCAGACGTATTTCAATTCTAAAGTTTCGTAGCTCTATCTTTATTAGTTTCTGAGCTATAATAGCCAGAAGATTCTCCACATACATACATACACACACACACACATACATACACACTGACCAATTGCCAAAAACCACTTTTTTGGACTCAGGGGACCTAAAAACGTGTAAATCAGGTGAAAACCCGATATCGAATTTTCAGACCGAAAACAATACTTCCATTACCTACGGTAGTAGGGTAATGGAAGTAATAAAATAAAATAAGAATAAAATGTACTCAAAAATATACTCACTTCTGTTGCCAAAAGACAAGTGATAAAAACAAATAAATAAATAAATAAATGTTAGAATAAAACAAAGAGTGATTCTCCTATGTGTCATTATGTTTGAGTTAAAAAATATATAGAGGAGAGGAGGGTATTATGGAATAGTCGGGAAATATAGAATACTGAGGTTTCGGCTCTGATTGGCGCTGCTATCTCTTTAAAATACTATGAATTACTCAAGAAGGATTCCCATGAAGCAATACAGTAAGAAGCAACCGCTTGTTGTTGTCGTATAGAACCATTCTCTATAGAACAAAGTATGTTTTGCGATTTTTAAAAGTTTTTGTAGGTAAGTTTTCAAAATTATATTTACTATGTGATTTGAACATTGATATTAAGCCTAATGTATGCTCAAAGAATTGTATTTTGTTATACATTGGTCATTTTTTAGCTGAAAATATTTTGTCCATCAATTTAAAAGTTCATTCTTAAAGATGGCGTGTTGGGTATAATGGAATACTAGGTATTTCATAGTATCATCTGAAATTGACTTCATGTATTCAATTAAAGAAACAGAAAATAAAGATACCGAATGTATCTTCTGTCACAGAAAATTCTCCGAAGATGATTTTATGAAGTCTAATTAGTTTTCATATGGTTTAAACAGTTTAAACCACCTTTTCCATATTACACGACTATTTCATATTAACCTCCATATGTAACTTTTTTTTAAAGTAAACTTTTTATAACAACAAAATTTTTTTTTTTTTTTTTGGATTTTTTTTCATCGACAGTTCATTGCAAATAATTACACTATGTACTCATCATGATTTTGGGGGTTTTCATTAAAAGCAAGTAAAGTTATCTTAGGAAATGTAAATGGTATTCCATAATACCCTCCTCTCATCTATATATAAAATAAAAAAGAAAGAAAGAAAGAAAGAAATCCAGAAAATAAGCTAAATAACGAGCCGTTGTATTTAAAAATATTATAAAAATAGAAGTATTTTTGTATGCCTTTTTAACATCATAAGAGAATTTTTTTTCTTCAAAGCACATCAACCTTACCTTTCGTACGATCTGCTTTTAAGCCCCTCACCTTATTGAAAATAAGCTAAAAACGCACAACAAGTTTTATGTTTGCGTATTAATATATAGATATGATAGATATATTAATGGAGGTATTATAAGGGATGATATTTAATTTAAAGGTATTAGGATGATATTTAATTAGTTGTTACGTGTATGATGGTAATAAGTTACAATGAGTTTGATCACGCTTTCAATTATGTAAGCATAAAAAAACATTCATTATAATAAAAACCTAAAATAGAACTTTTGAAATTGTATAGCTCTAAATATATTATGTTATAAATAAGATGACGTATGCAAACACACACACACACACACACACACACACACACACACACACACACACACACACACACACACATATATATATATATATGATACCCAGCGAAATTAAGCTTAAAAGTTTTATTTTTTCCATGAATATAGGTAAAAAATTGATTCAGTGAAGTCGAATTTGTTTTGGTTACGCTGGTTAATCATGGTAAAGGTGAAATATGTGTTTTCTTCTAGAAAATTATTTAGAAGATTAAAACTTTTTTTTTTTTTTTTTTTTTTTTTTTTTTGTATGACATGGATGAACTCTTTTCCTCTCCCTTTTTTCAAAACAATAGAAATTTGACTTGGATTATCATATTTCTTATATCCAACATAGAGGTGACATTCTAGCAAAGGTAATTGTAGTGAAAGCGAATTTTAAATAAAGTCTCGACTATTACTGTTAAAAAACAACTACTAGGTTTTTATTTATTTTTTAAAAAATGAAAAAAGTGATTAATATCAAGTGATTAATATTTCTCTTATTTAAAGAAAATATGCTTTTAAACAAAGCAACAATAATAACAAATTTTATACTCGAGGTTCTTGATTTATCAGCTAATTTTAAACTAAATGCTTCAAAATTATTATTTAAACTCTTTGAAAGAAGAATAATGTAAATATTTAGATAAATAAGTTTTGCTTAAAATAAAGAGACAATCTTTTTAAGGTAATTTTCATACAACTTTAAATAACTTTAATTGCTTAAAAATTTTACGTTTTACATGTCTGAGAATTCATTTAGAAAATGTATTTCTTTGTATATATATTTTTTTTTAAAATACGCTATAAGAGAGACACGAAACCTACAAAAGCATTAATATCATTAAAATAAATAGAATTCATTATCATATTAAACAACGAGAATTTTAATAGGTTTCCTAAGTTTAATAATTTTATGTACTGAAATCTATAAAAATTTATCTACCTGGAATGTGAGAACAATGCATTTCATATGAATGAATTTGAATGCATTTTTGTTCTTCTTATTTGCAATTTTCGCAGCTCCGGTAGCACTTTCTCCAATGCAGCCGTTGAATAATTTTACAGGTTATGCTTTTCTGAATTACTGCAGGTTATTATTCAATTAATCTTACTGATCAAAATTATAAATTAGTCATACTAGTAGTCAGTTTTATTCTGCGTAAATATATCCATAATTCAAATATTGCTGAGCCTTATATCTAAAAATTCTGTCTGTTACCTTGACTTTTGAATTTTTGGCCAGGCTCTTCTCAATATTTCGAATATTATCCAAAATGTATTAGCTCATACGATTTAATTATGTATCACATATTCTAGGAAAAATATTCAAGTTCCTTTCTACAGCAATATCTAGCTCAATAAGCGTTATATACACTTTACATTTAAATTGAAATTCTTTGGCTCTATATAAGCTTCTCATCATTTAATAATACCACAAAAAAAATAAGAATAAGAATAAGAATATACTATATTTTATATTTTATATTTTATAGTATATCTAGAATATACTATATACTAGTCTATTTTCTAAGCAAACCATTATACACGATTTATGAGAGTATATTGCGACTAAAAATTGGGGATTATTTTTATTTCCGATTTTTATTTTTATTTATTTATTTTTTTTTCCCCTCAGAATTTAAAAGAAAATCTATGGGTTCTGGAAATATTTCCAATTTTTAAAATGTAAAAATTCGAAGCATGAAAATATTTTTGCGTTGTTCCCAAATCACGTTGTTGAAAATTACACAATCTAATTTGTATTTGATTTATACATTTATTTTGGTTAATTTTTAATGAAATATTTCCCGCTTCTGTTCATAATTAAATACTTCATAAAGTAAAATGTAATTCATATATGTCAAATTCTAAACATATACAGAAAATCTTTGAAAAAGAAAAATTATACATTGTTATAAACAAGTAAAATTAAAAAGTCACTTTTTTTTCTTTTTTTTTTTCTTTTTTTTTTTTTTTTTTTTTCCCTCAAGTATTATTTGATTTTTAAAATCAAACTAGCTTAAATGTTGCTAGTTTTCAAAATAATAGCAATTATGTAATTGAATAAGCAGTAGAAAATTCATTTAAACTAGTTCAATAAATCATATTTTGATAATAATTTGCTAAATAAGTCCAAATAAATCTTACATTGATAAAGATTTTGAGACTTTCTTTTAAAGATTTAATCTTCTCAAAAGATTTTAATAGCATTACTTTCAATACAATTTCTAGAAACAAATGGGTATAGTGGATCAGATTTTCTTATTTTTAATAATACAAATTCAAATTTAAAAGACTAGTCTAATCCGCGTAAATATTTGTACACCTTTACAAAATTATTTTTCCAAATAATTAATCGAAATGATATCGATGAAAAAAATACTGATAATATCGATATTTAAAGAATTAATGAATGATTTCCAATTATAATTGACAGACTTTTTCATGGTGGTCTATTCCAAACTGACAGCAATGTATGTCGAACATCTAAAAGAAATTGTCTTCATTATGAATCCCCCCTTCTTTCCTGTGGCGAGAATAAGATGCGGCCTTCTTTCAGCACGAAGGATTATGTTGTAAGAAGTTTGTTGCTTTCGACAGGTCGTGCTTGTCTGGAAATTGATAGCGTAGACTTGCAGGAAGTGAAATGGACATGAGAAGTAATGTAAATTTAGAAAGAAGTTGTCAAAACTTCAGACAAGAAGGGCATGCTTCAAGTATAAAGCCGACGACTCTCACCTTATATATATATATACCGGTATGTCTGTGCGTGTAGTAACAGATATTATTCTGAGTTTAAATATGAATTCAGAGATAACATATTTAAATTATAAATGAATTACGTGACTTTAACTTTTTTTTTTTTTTTCCTTTATGATTATCTTTATTACCTGTAAATTTTGATTAGAAACGCGATTCAATTCAAGAATTTGACAGGGATTTTAAATATGAGGTTACAACGATCACATGCTTTTAACGCTGAAGATTAGTCGGACATAAAAATTTGTGAATATGTGGAGAAAACTTGTGTTTCCTGGTATAAAGCGTATATACTCGTAATATATAAATATTCTTACTTTTATGATTATCACCTGTAAATTTCGACTAGAAGTGCGATTCATCTGTGAATTCAAAGCAGTTAATCAACCACCAAGACTTGGTTGCACTATTTTCTGTTTACTATCATAAAATCACTCAATGCCAGGTATTATTTTGAAACTCGGTTTACAAAATAAAAAGCGAAATACAGTGGAAGTTTTTTACAACAAAACATGATATAAATTAAGACATGTTTTTTAAAATAAATGCTTCTAGAAAATATTTATTACTATATTTTTATCCTTATACAAATAAATAAAAATTTTCCAGAAATTTTAAATATTTAAAGTTATTTGATAAATAAATCAATTAATTTATTGTTCATATGTAGTTACTCAAATACATTTCACATGTTTACATTTATTATATATATATATATCGCTTTATTATAACTGTAAATAAATTGTCTATGTTTAGGCACTGAATTCTTAGTATGAAGCTATTTTTAAATTTCGTATTTGTTGAGTTTTTTTTTTTTTTTTTCCGAATAACGATCTTTTGTAAAATTCTTTAGAATTAATTGAGACAACTATTACTAATAAAAAAATAATAATACTCGAAAATAAGAGCTTTCCATAGCTGATTTTTCTTATTATTATTTCATAGAAAATTATTTCGCCTGTGAAAAGATTATTTTTTAGTTCAATATACATATAACATACATATCTGTCAACCGTTACCTATAAATGTTAATATAGAGCTTAACCTAATCTGTTTGTACTTCTTGTATCTTTGTTTCTATGTTTTACAAATGCAGAACTAATCTGTAAGACATGTGGGAAAGCAAAATTAAACGCATGGTTTCAATTAACATTTGACATTTTCATCTTGAGAACATTCTCCGAATTATTTTTGTTGAGAAATGTTTTTCAAGAATCTTTTCTCCCTTTTCTTCTTCTTTTTAACTTATTTAATTTAATTTATTTACTTGTTATATCACTAGTTTGGGCATCAATTAGTAATATTTTTCAACTTGATGTGGATGCAACAAATGCTCTTAAATTTTATTCCAGATCTTACATTATGCAAATAATGCAGATAACAATATCATGTAAAAATTCTTCTTCAGTATTCCAGAATTGACAGAATACCCGGTTTTAATAGTTAAACGGAGATTTAAAAGTATATTAATTTTTATTAAAGTGTTAGTTTTACGACAAGTGTAGACTTCCTCACATATAATTTCATGAAAATAATAATCATAGTCTACCACTATGCTCATAAAGATCTGGCGATTATGACTCTCCTATAATAGCTACATTTAAAAGTAAAGACTACAACGATAATATCTTAACACTTTCTTTAGTGGATTCGTTCAATTTAACAAAGTAATCAAGTCACACAAAAGCCGTAGTGTAGTTTACATCAGCCTTTCACAGCACTTTCAATGTCGCTTTAATCATAGTTAAACAATGTTTTGAGATAACTGTCTGAACAATTACCAGCTCACCAGAGTCATAAACAAAAGAATTTCAGTGACATTTTAAAGATGGTATCGTATTGTCTGTACATAAGGTGTAGATGACTTTTTGAAAGACGGAAGTAAATAATTTCACCGTTATATGTCTTTGTAATAGTTTGTTCGTTTGTTTTTTACTCACTTGCAAGTAAGTAAACCTTGATCTCTCATGAAAACAATTCCTTGGGTTGAAACGATCTTTAAAATCATTTATTTAAATCAAAGAATGATGGAAACAACTTATAAAGCTTATTGTAAGAAACAAGACGCATAACTTTAAAATGGTGAAGCGAACAGAAGGGATGGAAAAGCTTGCATTTAAAAGTTTTGGATTTAAGATGTTGAATTTGTTTATCAACAAGTTATTGCAGATTATTTTTCTTTGGAAATCACAGCAGTTTCGACAAAAATGAGCCATTTTCTTAACATCATTTTCACGCAAATAGGGAACATACCTTATGTTTTTCCTAATACATTTCACATATGTCATTTATTATGAATACGTCATTGGATATAGGAAATGGATAATTAAGCCTTTTAAAAGTCAGCAATTGAAAACTTGGTAAATTTTCAAGATAGTAAATTCCTGTCATATGTATTCATACAAGATAAAATAAGTAAATATACAAATGCAAAGTTTAAAATTTTAAATTCATGTATATGTATTTTATTTTTTGTTTTAAAAAGGCATATTATCTAGCGCTATGCTAATTTTCAGCCTTGATTTACTTGTAAAAATAGAAAATCTTCGAAAGAAAAATAACTCGAACTTGTCTTAATTGCAAAAAGAAGCACCCAGCTGTAGGTAAAATAAATGATAAACGCGATGCATACTAATAATGGATATCAATCAATAAGACATACACTGGGTCAACCTAAATTCATGATGGAATTCAATGGAGTCATGAGATATATTTTAATGATACAACTGAATTGATAAATGCAAATGATCAGTCATGTTATTAATTTACATGAAACGATAACGTTTTAAGTCATTCTTTCATCTATTCACTATTGTGAAATTTAATTATTTATAGTCTTCAGTTATATATTATTTACAGCTTGCAGCTGGTATTTATGGTATGCTACTATGGGTTTGACTGTGAAAGATTAGATAAAGTGAATGCCTGTTTTTCTGTTTTAATTAATTAACTGTTATAAAAGGTTATATATTTAAAGCAAAGTTTTAAAAACAACTAATGAAATATATCTGCTGAAATGATCTTACAATGTATCTAAATTCTAATAATCCCATATTTGTTTGATCTTGATTTTTTAAAATAATTCTGTCAATTCGATTCAAATAATTAGTGATTTTTGTATTTTGTACATGATTTAAAAATAGAAATATGCTTAAGTATGTGAGCGTCATTATAAGAACTCTAAACATTGTAATACCTTGAAATGTGTTAACTATTGATGAAATTAAAAGCGGTACATTGAAAAAAGGTAAATAAAAAAGTTCTTTCAATTTAATAGATTTTAATTTGTATACACACTTTATTTCTTTACATAAAATTGTTTTATTTACACTTTTATAACAAATTAAACTTAATGTATTGACTAATATACTGTTTTCACATGAAAATGTTATAATGTATTTATTTTAATAAGCATTCAAGAAATTTAAATATTTCTTAAAAAAAAAAAAAAAAGCTCTAAGCTCCAAAACACACACTCTGTAATTAATAATTTATAGTGCTATGATGTGAGATGTCAAAGCTTATATTTGTATATGCGGAATTTTATGTAATAATTATATAAGCAGACAATAATAATTTATATAACTGTTTTTTTTTTTCCCTTTTCCTTAAACTATTTCTTGGTACATAATGTATTACAAGTCTTTTTCGATAACAACGAGTGTGATAGGTGGGCTTAAATGTAATAGGTACATCATACCCTTTTTGATACTGTAAAGGAAATTATGTATACATGTTACCTAAAAATAGGTTTTTAAAGCTCCAGGTACTATTATTATAAGGTAATTCGTTGAAAATTCCAACTGTATTTAAAAGAAATATATCATACCCTTTATGGACAATCTCATAAGGAAAATATGTCACCATAGAAAAAATTACCTAATGTAAAAAATGTTTTCAATGCTTTAAGTACAGTGCCAGAAAAATGGTAATTTACTAAATTTTACCGTTTTATAAATACTGATTTATTTTCACCTCAAGTACAAGTAAAAGTTATACTTATTACAATGACTTATTTAGTCTTAGTTTTTCTAAATTTAATACAGCCTATAATATATATAAAATCAAAAGTATTTACTTACTTGTGTGATATGTGGATATTGCAATCAATAACTTTCTTAATTTTTTTTTTAATTAAACAATATAAATAAAAAGTAGATATGCAAAGACCATTTGAAATTTGCTGATGTAAATTTTAAATTTATTTTAAAAAAAGAAAATGGAAATAGAAATAATCATTAATTTTTGTAAAATAGGAATTACGTAACATTCATTCATTTGCATTTCTTATGGCTAGCAAAAGAGAAATTATCACATTAAAATTTCAAAAAATCTCATTTTACGAGTAGTTAGTTATGGAATTGACTATGTCCATAAGATGTATCAATTGAAAAAAAAACACAAAACCTTCGATAATAAATCGATAAAAAAGCTAAAACATTACTTTAATACTAACTAGTCATGGTTCATAAATTATAGCATACATTTACTTTTACGTTATTTAGTTGGTAATAGAATAGATGAAATTAGGAATTATTTTCGATTCCCAGATGTTTTGGATTTTGACCAATTGACAGCGTGAGTGTCCTCGGCCTGGGTGGAATGCTCTTTTTGGAGTCTTTCTAACGAGTCCTAGTCCATATTTATGCGTATTCGGAGAAAACTATGAAAATATCTGCAAGGCAATTCGACGAACCTGACCTGATATCGAATGGGGCACCTATTATCTACCAGCTTGGAAAGAAGAACCTTTAGGTCATTGGTGTAGCCTTATTTCCTACCCGAATAGAATTTAAAGATTTTTTAAAGATTTTTTGCCTTATGATGGAAAAAAAAAAAAAAAAAAAAAAAAAAAAAAAAAAAAAACATTTTTAAAAGCCGTTCAATACAAGGCTTAAAAATTTTTAATAAGGCTGGTAAAAAAGTTCTTAGTTTACAAATTTAAAGTTTATTTTTAGGGATTTTGTGTATAGTACATGAAAAGGTAAAAATTTTAATACAGTTTTTAATGATGTTATATATGACCTATCAAAAGGTAGAAATACAAAGGCTGCATACAAGGTTGATTTGTCAAGTATGTCTAAAAAGATGCGGTAAAAGAGAATTTAAAAACTTTTTGTTTTAAACTTGTACATTGTGAGTAATTAGACCGGGCCATACTGCTTAAAGTGGGTTTCGAAAACCTGCGAATATACATGTTTTAACTGGGATTTGAACCCAGCAGGTATCAACTGAAGGCCGGTGCGTTGACCATGCGACCAATATATGTACTACGACTTCTATAAGAATTTATCTAGATGTCACTTCCCAGATAGAATTCTAAGATTCTTAAAAGTTATCTATTTATTTATTTATTTAATTATTTTATCATTAAATTTTAAATCTATGATTGTAAATTCAGAAGGAATTTTTTAAAGCTTTCAGAAAAATGCTTAAAGCCTTATAATAAGGGTTCTAAAAAGATTCCTTGGTCTCTTCTATGGATTATAATGCTAGGTTAAATCCGACTCTTGATCTTACATGCCTGTTAGGAAGTGGATATATCACAAAAATGGATTGACCAGCATGGTCCTGTGATTGAAATAGGATAAAATGTGTGTGTAAAAGATTTGGGGGAAGACATTTCAGCACAATCATATTCTAGAACACCCAACAAATGAAACAAATGCTTAATTAGGAACAGTCGCTTTTGTCTTTAAAAAAAAAAAAAAAAAAACTCTTCTATTATCTGCTATTGAATATAGGGAGAGAGTCAAGCAACCATTGCATTTAAAGGAAGTGCTAAAGAATATCGGCAATCGTTCTCAGTATTGGACAGACTAATGACTTTTTGGGGAATTGTGGAAAAAATAAAGTCACTGCCTAAATTTTGCTCTTTTTTTAATTTGCAGATTTTAGCCCTATTCATAGTCTAACAACGATTTTCTTTCTGAAGTATAAAATAAGGAAACGGAGCCTTAAGTTTTATTTATTATGTTATTTTATTATCTCAAACTGTATAAATAACGAGTTTTTCTTTTCTCCTTCTTCTTCTTCTATATATATATATTTTTTTCTTTTAATATGCATGTTAAATTATTAAATCATAAATAAAATAACTAAAGTTCTATTAAATAGCCAATATGCCAGCCAATATCAAGATTTTGCAATATTCATAATCTAACAGCGATTTTCCTACTTGAAAATGAAATGGGAAAATAAAGTTCAAGTATATTTTGAAAAACGCTCTCGTATGTTTTGTTATCCACATATCACTTAGTTGTAAAAGGTTCTCCAGCCGTGCAAAAACATTTACAGTCACTCAAAAATCACTATTATTATTGTTGTTTGTAAGAGTATATTTAATATAGGGAATTATACATTATTATAGTATAGTATGTTTGATTTAACCGTTTTTTGGTTAAACGTTTCAACGCATTCAGCTGACACAATTATATATCTTTTAAATATAAAACTTATGGCTTTTATTATTTTTTTTTTCATGAAGTAATATTAACCCTTTGCCGGCTCTAACGCTCAAAAGCTGTCTAAACAGCGTTGCCAAATTTTTGGACTCTTCTATTCAACTATCACAAATAATTTTAAGGAGTGGTATTTGATATATATAATGGACGAATAATTTTCAAAGTGGAAATCGTTACAGTTAAAATTTAGTGGTGGATATTGAATAAAAAAGTGCCTAAATTTAGCAATACTGACAAGAGGAGTAAATTTAAATTGAGTCGGCAAAGGGTTAAATATCTTTTTCTGAAGTTATTTTGAATTATTTATTTGAGGAAAAATAGGAAAACATAAGACAGTTGTATGACTGCAAATTTCAACTCATAAAAGGCATTACTATACTCATATAAGGCAACATTTTGACGGTTTAATTATTCAAGGATATAATACATTAGTTTAAATGTTTAAAATGCAATTATAGCATTTATATAACAACTGCAAAATACATAAATAGTATATATTAAGTTATATTTATTTTTAAATGCCTAATTTTTTTACATTTATGTAATTTTGAAAAGCACAATTTTTAATAGAATTTGTAAAAAAAAAAAAAAAAAAAAAAAAAAAAAAAAAAAAAATGTATTTTCTACGTTTAATGAAGCTTTTAAAATTAATGATTTTTTATGAAATATCACATTTAAGATTTATTGAAGAAACAACGTATTAAGAAACAGCATTAATGATGAAATTTATTTTAAAGATTGAATGTTTTTAAAACAAATGTTCGAAAAATAAAAATAAAAATGACTAATGTAAAACAACCTTGAATCTTCATCCATTTGTAATAATAATAACAATAATAATAAAGTGTATTTGAAAAAGAAAAACTGTCTGTAAACACAACATTGAAAAATATCCTAATAGACACATATTTATAAAAAGATACACAACGTAATTTTTTGAATACATTAAAATTGATGTTTTTTTTTCTCTCTCTCTCTCTCTTTAATAATTTTAATCAAGTTTTACTAGGACTAAATTTGCAACTCATTTTCAGTGAATTTCATCATTAAGATGGGTATTTTGTTTTAGATAGACTTTAGTTTATAAGTAAAAATATCGTTTCAGAAAGTTGTTAATAATATAAAAAAGGAAATAATTTACAAAAACGTAAACATATTAATTTAATCAAAATCTGCTTCCTTAGGGACATTATTTGATATGTATATCATTAATCATGACTGAGTCAAAAGGAATATGACAATTATATAACAATAGTTTTGATTTCGGCTTTCTTCTCCTTTTAATGTAATATGTGTATTTATATACATATACATCTATATATACGCATACATATTTGGGCATTGCCAAGTGCGTATGCATGTTTATGTGTAGGGAAATAATCTGACTACAACAGAAAAAAAAAGGAAAAAATCATGCAGTACGCATTGATTAGTAACACTTTCCAACTGTACGCAATTGTTGTATCGAATAACTTTTAATATTTCTTGCCCACGCTATCGCACAACAGACAGAAGGACTAAAAAACATACAGATAGACTAATTGATTTTAAAATTACTCTTAGGCATTTTGGAAAGTGTTAAAAAGGCTTAACTCAAAAGAAAATGCAGCCGTTAGATTATAATTACAGCTTTTAATCTCTCTGAATATTTTACTGTAGCTCTGTAAATCTGAAACTTAATCATATCATATTCTATACAAAACAATATTTTAGAATATTAATAATACATGTCAATGTTTTTATGATTTTTATAGTAGAAAGTTTTTTAAATATAACTTAAAAAATTCTGTCCTAAAACGTAATACATTGTTTTTTTTTTTTATTACTGTTGTTGTTGTTGTCCCTGTAAACAAACTACATGTACAGGACCTATTAATGACATTTTAAATAGGGAACATTCCATAGGGAACTTGTGTGTAACATTTCTTAAAAATTCTCAAAATATTCACAAATGCTAGGAGCCGTAGACAAACAGATAGAAAGGTAGACAATCGGACAGACAGATGCACAAATTGAAATCATATTCCTTCTAAAATTAAAGAAAGTGTTAAAACGCTCATGTAAAAAAAAAAAGTGCATTTCCAGCAAATTTTTATTAATAGCTCTTAATGTAACTGATTATGTTTGTGTGTCCCTGTAAATCTAATGCTAACCATTCTATATTACATAGTCCTTTGTGCATACGATTAATACATTTCAACTGCATTAAGCTTTGTGGAAAATGAAATTATTAAAATTTGGTTTATAAAAATAACTCTCATACAACACAATGCTTCGGAATACTTTCAAGTGCCCCTGTACACAAACCAGTTAGAAATGTACTCTATTTTACATAGAAAACATCCGACAGGGAATTGAATCACATATTAAAATTTCATTAAAGTTTCTATACATTAAAGGTATTAAAATATGGTTTATAGAAACTCCTCTCATAGAACACAATGCTTTCGAATACTTTTAGGTGTCCCTGTACACAAAGCAGAAGAGGTATTCATTGCATTTTCAATAGGGAACATCCGATAGTGAACTTCAATAATATATATTGGTTTAAAGAAATTCCATAAATATTTACGGGAATTAGAACGCATAAAAACAGACAGAGAGACAGACAGAGGGACAGAAGAACAGTCAGACAGATACACAAATTGAAATTATATTCACACTAAAAAAATGATATAAAGTGTCAAAAACGCTTAATGTAAACTATAGTACAATTCTAGCAATTTTTTATTAATAACTCTTAATACAAGTGAATATTTTTGTAACACCCTGTAAATCTAATGGTAACCATGCTATATTCTATGCAAAGCATACTTTTGTGCATACAAATAACATATTTCAATTTCCTAAAACTTCGTGGAAAGTGAAGTTATTAAAATTTGATTTATAGAAATATTTCACAAAGAACGCAATGCTTTGGAGTACTTTTGAGTGTTCTTGTACATAAACTAATGGTGGTACGTAATCTATTTTATATAGGAAACATCCAATAGTAAACTTGAATAACATATTTCAATTTCATGAAGATATTGTACAGTAAAAGTATGAAAATATGATTTACAGAAATACCTCTCATAGAACACAATTCTTTGAAATAATTTCGGGTGTCCCTGTATACAAACCAGTAGAGGTATAAACTTTTCAATAGGGAACATCCGATAGTGAACTTCAATAAAGTATATCAGTTTCAAAAATTCCATAAATTTTTACGGGAGGTAGAGCGCGGACAGACAGACAAACCGAAGTCATTAACACTTTTCAGCCATGTTGGGAAGTGTTTAAAATAATAGAAAGTGTTAAAAACGCTTAATGTAAACGAAAGTAGAATTCTAGCAAATTTTTATTAATAGCTCTTAATATAACACAATATTTCTGTGTCACAATATGTTTGTGTAACAACACAATATTTTTGTGTAAATCTAATACTAGTCATGCTATGTCCTATGTAAAGCATTCTTTCATGCATATAAGTAACATATTTCAATGTCCTAAAACTTCGTGGAAAGTAAAGTTATTAAAATTTGATTTATGGATATATCTATAATAGAACGCAATGCTTTAGAATATTTTTGAGTGTCTTTGCATATAAAACAGTGATGGTATTTAATCCATTTTAAACAGGAAACATCCACTAGTGAACATGAATAAAATATTTCAATTTCATTAAGATACCAGAACAGTAAAGGTATGAAAATATGATTTATAGAAATACCTCTCATAGAACACAATGCTTTGAAATATTTTCGGGTGCCCCTGTATATAAATCAGTGGTGGTATTTAATCCATTTTATACAGGAAACATCCCATAGTGAACTAGAATAACATACTTCAAATTCATTAAGATATGTGTACATTAAAGGTATGAAAATATGATTTATAGAAATACCTCTTATATAACACAATGCTTTGAAATACTTTCGGGTATCCCTGTATACAAACCAGTAAAGGTATAAACTCCATTTTCAATAGGGAACATTCGATAGTGAACTTGAATAATATATATCAGTTTCAAAAAATTGCGCAAATATTTACGGGAGTTAGAGCGCGGACAGACAGACAGACAAACCGAAGTCATTAACACTTTTCAACCTTGTTTTGAAGTGTTAAAAAAAGATAGAAACTGTTAAAAACGCTTAATGTAAACGAAAGTGCAATTTTAGCAAATATTTATTAATAGCCCTTTATATAACTGAATATTTTTCTGTCACCCTGTAAATCTAATGCTAATCATGCTATATTCTATGCAAAGCATTTTCTTTTGTATTTATAAATAACACATTTCAATTTCATAAATCTTCGTGCAAAGCAAAGTTATTAAAATTTAATTTATAGAAATATCTCTCATAAAACGCAATGCTTTGGAATACTTTGTCTGTCCCTGTACACAAATCAGTGGTGATATTTACTCCATTTTATTCAGGAAACATCCGATAGTGAACTTAAATAACATATTTCAGTTTCATTAAGATTTGTGAACGAAAATATTGTTTATAAAAATGCTTCTCATAGAACACAATTATGCTTTGAAATACTGTTGAGTGTCCCTGTACACATATCAGTGGCGGTATTTACTCCATTTTATACGGGAAACATCCGATAGTGAACTTGAATAACATATTTCAATTTCCTTAAGATTTTTGTACAGTAAAGGTATGAAAATATGGTTTATAGAAATGCCTCTCCTAGAACACAATGCTTTGAAATATTTTCGGTGGTCCCTGTACATAAACCAGTAGAGGTATAAACTCCATTTTCAACAGGGAATATCCGATTGTGAACTTGAATAACATATTTCAATTTCATTAAGAGTTGTGTACAGTAAGGGTTCGAAAATATGGTTTATAGAAATGCCTCTCATAGAACACAATGCTTTGAAATATTTTAGGGGGACCCTGTACACAAACCAGTAGAGGTACAAACTCCATTTTCAACAAGGAACATCCGATAGTGAACTTGTATAACATATTTCAATTTCATTAAGATTTTTTTACAGTAAGAGTATGAAAATATAGTTTATAAAAATGCCTCTCCTAGAACGCAATGCTTTGAAATAATTTCGAGGGTCACTGTACACAAGCCAGTAGAGGTATAAACTCCATTTTCAACAGGAAACATCCGATAGTGAACTTGTATAAGATATTTCAATTTAATTAAGATTTTTGTACAGTAAGGGTACGAAAATATTATTTATAGAAATGCCTCTCATAGAACACAATGCTTTGAAATACTTTTTTTATGTCCCTGTACACAAACCAGTAGAGGTATAAACTCCATTTTCAACAGGTAACATCCGATAGTGAACTGGTGTAACATATTTCAATTTCATTAAGATTTTTGTACAGTAAGGGTATGAAAATATGGTTTATAGAAATGCCTCTCCTAGAACACAATTCTTTGAAATACGTTTGTGTGTCCCTGTACACAAATCAGTGTTGGTATTTACTCCATTTTATACAAGAAACATCCGATAGTAAACTTGAATAACATATTTCAATTTCATTAAGATTTGTGCACAGTAAGGGTATGAAAATATGGTTTATAGAAATGCCTCTCATAGAATACAATGCTTTGAAATATTTTAGGGGGACCCTGTACACAAACCAGTAGAGGTATAAATTCCATTTTCAACAGGGAACATCCGATAGTGAACTGGTGTAACATATTTCAATTTCATTAAGATTTTTGTACAGTAAGGGTATGAAAATATGGTTTATAGAAATGCCTCTCTCCTAGAACACAATGCTTTTGATATTTTATGGGGGGGTCCCTGTACACAAACCAGTAGAGGTTAAACTCAATTGGTAACATTCGATAGTGTACTTGAATAACATATATCAGTTTCAAGAAGTTCCATAAATATTTACGGGAGTTAGAGCACGAACAGACAGACAGACAGAGAGACAAATCGAAGTCATGAACACTTTTCAACCTTGTTGGAAAGTGTTAAAAAGGAAATTTTTTGAAGGATAAAACTTTAAAACTAAGGAATATCCGGTGTGCAAATGAGTTTGCCCAGTTTTGGAACTAATTTGAGAAGAAAAGCAGGAGATATAAAGCCAGAAACAAGACCGAGAAGCGTATTGCAAAAACGTTTCGAACGATTTTCTTCAAATTTTCCATACAAACCCCTCTTTTAGTGGTGCTTTTGTATCTGTTAGTAGATTATAACAAGGAAATGGATTGGTTACTTAGTTCGGTAGGTCAGATTTAGGTATCAGAAGTGCAAATCTAAATGTGCAGTAGTGTTAAAATTATATTAGTATAATTGCGAAAATTTTATTACTTTTGTTATTTATTTTTCCCCATATGGATTATATTCTTTTTTAATATTTTTGTTTGGCTCTGTAAATTAATCAGTAATATTAATGGCATAATTTCATCTAACAAACATTCTTTAAGGAACCTGAAAAATGTATATTAAGCACTATTAAAGCAGTATTAAAATGTCAAGATATGGTTATAAAAAATACTGTCGGCAGCAAAAGCATCCGAGCACTAGGAAAAATTTCTATATTAAAAAAAGTACACTTAATGGTGTTTTGTTAAATAAATCCTTGTCAAATCATATTCTTAGACTGACTAAGAACAAGATTCAACAAGGATTTATTTAACAAAACAGTATTAAGTGTACTTTTTTTATATAGGAATTTTTGCTAGACCTGGAATACTTTTGCTGCCGACTGTATATCTTTTAGGCTGTGTAATATATCCAAATTATTTTGTGAGTTATTTTACACAATCAAACTGCGTTATGTGTACGAGTTTTAATAGGAAGCATTCTATAGTAAATGCTAAACTCGTATGTTGTGGTCATCACAAAACTTTGCTCTACATTTTCTACTTTGTTCTACATACAGAGAGACAGATCTATTGAAGCCATAATTACTTTTAAATTTGTTTAGAAAGTGTTGAAAATATTTTCAAATTATTTGTAAAGATTGAATAAAAATTTATATTAATAAGTAACTTTATTATTATTATTATTATTTTAGAAATGTGTTTATAAGAAATACGTTTTTTAGACCGTAATGTTTCCGAATTGTTTTGTGATTCTTCATTACGCAAAAGTGTATTTCGATGTATAATATTTTTTATATGAAACATTATACAGTAAGTTTGAAAAATCTGAATAGCATATATTGATTTTATAGAATTCTAAAAATGTTTTATGAAATGAAAACGCAATCGGGTAAAAATAATGAAGATATAAATGCTTAAATTTTTTGGTGGGTATTGAAAAATTCTTCCAAACATTTTCTAAAGAATAAAAGATGAGTTGCATCTACAAATAAAATTATATTTCACTAATTATTGCATGCATTGAGAAATTCATAAAATAACAAAGAAAAAAAAATTACAATTATTCTTTTAACTTTCACATGCTTGAAACTATTACTGCATTATATTAAAGGCAATTTTACATAGAATTGAAAACCACTTTAAAATTACAGTGTCACTTCAAAAACATTCAACAGAAAAATGTCTCAGAGAAAAAGCAGGACCATTATGACTAAGTAAATAATTATAACGCGTATATTTTTTAGTACAATTCCTCAGATGGTGCATATTTTAACATATTTTGTAATTTAAACATATTATTTCTCTTTAGAATTTAGTAATAATTTCTAATTCACAAGAGTAATTTTGAAAAAAAAATATATTAGATTTGTGATTTCTTTTCTTTTCCCAAGCACAGAATTTACAATGATGCTGTTATTTGAACTCATGAATTATCCCCATAAAATTAATCTAATATTAATATATTAAATACCATACTTTAAATGCAAAGTCAAAATTAATTTTTATGTGACGGGAAAATGGTGATTCTGGGAATCGATCTCGGTTCGTTGGAGTCGTTATCATAACACTCGTATGTAATGCTAAAAATTTTAAACGAAAAATACTAGTAATCATTATGTACTAGTAATCATTATGTAAAATTACTGAGAAATATAAACGGCGGTGTTTATAAAATGTATGCATTTCAATGGTTGATATTAATTTAATTAATTGTTCGCGAGAATATACTCAGGACTTAGAATGCTTTATCTAAAGTATAAACAGTCATTAACACTTTCCAACAAGGTTGAAAAGTGTTAATGACTTCGGCTTGTCTGTCTGTCCGCGCTCTAACTCCCGTAAATATTTATGGAATTTCTTGAAACTGATATATGTTATTCAAGTTCACAATCAGATGTTCCCTATTGAAAACGGAGTTTATACCTCAACTGGTTTGTGTACAGGGACACCCGAAATTATTTCAAAGCATTGCGTTCTATGAGAGGTATTTCTATAAACCATATTTTCATAGCTTTACTGTACACATATCTTAATGATATCGAAATACGTTATACAAGTTCATTAATGGATGTTTCCTGTAGAAAATAGAGTAAATATCACCACTGGTTTATGTACAGGGACACTCAAATGTATTCCAAAGCATTGCGTTCTATGATAGATATTTTTGTAAACAAAATTTTAATAACTTTACTTTCTACGAAGTTTTACGAAATTGAAATATATTATTTGTGTGCACAAAGGAATGCTTTGCATAGAATATAGCATGATCAGAATTAGATTTACAGAGTGACACAAAAATATTTATTTATATTAAAAGCTATTAATAAAAATTTACCAGAATTGTACTTTCGTTTACATTAAGCGTTTTTAGCACTTTCTAACTTTTTTCAAGTGTGAATATGATTTTTTTCAATTTGTGTATATGTCCGTCTGTCCGTCTATCTGTCTGTCTGCCCTTCCTTTAACCCCCGTAAATATTTATGGAATTTTTTGAAACTGATATATGTTATTAAAGGTTACTATCGGCTGTTCCCTATTGAAAATGAAGTTTATACCTCTACTGGTTTGTGTACAGGGGCACCCAAAAATATTCGAAAGCTTTGGTGTCTGTGAGAGGAGTTCCTATAAAACATATTTTAATACTTTTACTGCATAGAAATTTTAATGAAATTTTAATATGTTATTCAATTTCTCTTTCGGATGTCTCCTATGTAAAATCGGGTTTATTTCTAACTTTTTTTGTGTACAGGGGCACTTGAAAGTATTCCAAAGCATTGCGTTCTGGGAGAGTTATTTTTATAAACCAAATTTAAATAATTTTACTTTGCAGAAAGCTTAATGCAATTGAAATAAATCATTCGTACGCACAAATGAGTGCCTTCTATATAATATAGTATGATTAGCATTAGATTTACAGGGCCACACAAAATATTCAGTTACATTAAGAGTGATTAATAAAAATTTGCTAGAATTGCACTTTCTTTACATTAAGCTTTTTAACACTTTCTTATATTTTTAGTGGGAATATGATTTCAATTTGTGTATTTGTCTGTCTGTTTGTCTACCTTTCTATATGTTTCTTTCCGGCTCCTAGCGTCGGTAAATATTTTTAGATTTTTTTTTTTAAATGATACAATCAAGTTCACTATGGAATGTTCCCTATTTAAAATGACATTAATAGATCCTGTGCAACTAGTTTGTTTACAGAGACAACAACAACAACAACAAAAAAAAAAAAAATGTCAATGAATTAAATTTTAGGACAGAATTTTTAAAAAGTTATATTTAAAATCTTTCTATTGTCAAAATCATAAAAACCTTCACATGTATTTTTAATCTCTATATATTAAAAAAAAAGTTACTGCCACTGGCGTCAAATTTTTTTGTCTGCGACAGGATCTTCTAGCGGAGGGCGCGGTCCTTCACGTCATGAGAGGTATCAATGATTTCCGAATACTCGAAGGAAGACATTTCAGCTGCTTAGAAATTTTTATCATTTTAATTAAAGAAGTTATTAACTAAAAACGGCAAGTTTAAGAAGTTACTCTATTTGCCATTTTGAAGAAAGTTTCTCCCAGCGACGTTGTTCTTCTGTCATGAAGTCATTTTAGACGGGAAAATTAAAATATGATCCATGGTTGTACGTAGGTATGTAGGTAGGTTCGATTTAACTTCGTACCAGTACTGCGCTATGGGTAATTGGCGATGGTCTGGGACGCATCGCTAGAGATGTTCCGGTCTCATGCCATCACAATTTTTATCCTTCCCGGAAGGGATCCCCCTCTCCGCTTTGGTGATCCCTAGAGGTATAGTGTCATGACAGATCTTATGTGCACCAGCAACCATTAGTGTACACGACGGTCTTTGGCCGGCTCAAGTATCAAATCGGCAATCTTCCAATTATGAGCTCGGCGCTTTACAGACTAGGGTACCGCGGCCCGAAACTATGGATGTGAAAAAGAAAGAAAATAAATATCAACTTTTTTTCTCTACTTTTAGAAAAATTAATTTTCTTACACGGGATGGATGGATGGTTGGGTTTATGTCGCACTAGTGCTGCGCAGATGGGCAATTGGCGACGGTCTGGGACACACCCCTAAAGGTGGTCTGGAGACATGCCATCACAATTTTGATCTCTCCTGTTTCGGTGACCCCCAGAGGTATAATTTTTTTATGGGAACATGGAGGACATTGTGGCCACGACAGATTTTACGTGCACAGCCACCATTAGTGTAAACGACGGTCTTCGGCCGGCTTGAGTACCGAACCCGCAATCTTCCAATTACGAGGCCGGCGCATTACCGACTGGGCTACCGCGGCCCTTTCTTACACAAGATAATTAAAATATGATCCATGGTTGTAGGTAGGTAGATAATTAGGTAGGTTGTGTTTGATGTCGCACCATTACTGCGCTATGGATAATTGGCGACGGTCTAGGGCGCACCCCTACGGATGTTCCGGAGACATGCCACCACAATTTTGGTCCTACACGAAGGGGAATGTCCCCCACTTCAGTGGCCCCCAGAGGTATAATTTTGATGGGAACATGGAGGATATTGCGGATACGACATATTTTACGTGTGCCAGCCACCATTAGTGTACACAACAGTCTTTGGCCGGCTCGAGAACCGAACCCGCAATCTTCCAATTACGAAGGGGTACCGCGGTCCGGATCTAAGGTTGTAAAAAATAAATAAAATGGGTCATATACTAAAGCTGTAATGCAAAATGGTCTAGATATTATGAATTTCTTTCTATTAAAAATATATATAAATATTATATATTTCAATTTGACATTGTATATGAGGATTTCCATAATAATTTTCTGCTTTTGTCTTGTAATATGCACTATTAATATTCCTTTTCAGTGAAAGAAAACAGCGAATAGGCGGGCAGAGCTCTGCATGTGTTAATAAGTAAAGTGAGTCGGGGGGGAGGCGAAGCCTCCCTCGGGGGTTGCTTCCTCGGGGGTTGCTTCCTCGGGGGAGCGGAGCGAGCAGGAGGCAGAGCCCCCTAGTATTCTAAAATAATGTTTTGTATAGAATATGATATGATTAACTTTTTCAGATTAAAAGTTATTCGATAGAACAATTACATACAGTTGGAAAGTGTTACTAATCAATGCGTGCTGCATGATTTTTCCTTCTTGTTTTTATTTGTTTTTATTTTATTTTTGTGTGTATGTGTGTGTTGATAAATTAACTTATAAAAATAAATAAAAACACAAATTAAATTAACTACTTTTAACCAAGAATCACTGTAAATTTACAGAGATGCTGGATAAACTTTTCAATAAATTTACAGATTTTTTTTATAATGTGCTCTACAATTGATCTCACCCGGTATACGTTTGAACGGCACTGTTTATTTTAAATACTAATTATTGATATATTAGCAGAAGAATCAACAATCAATATTTGACCATATGATCTGTATATTTAACGACTAAATTAAATCTAAATATGAATAATACTATTCATAACTGTCTAGAACAAAAGACAAGCTTTTTTTTCTGTTTACATGACATCACAGACACGCAGTCTCTGCTAAATATTTTCCTTAAAATTATATTTTGATATTGGTAAGGCTTCGGAGGAATGTATATTATCATTATCACTTATTAACGTAATCTTTAAAATGATTTTCTGAAATAAATGCCCCAAAAAATTTACATCTTTGAGCAAGGCTGTGCTAGTCTCCTCTGTATCGTTTCAATTTTAGTATATACTGTTAAACCAAGTACTCAAAATAATAACCCTGTAATTTGTTTGTTCGGAGCTACAACAATTGCAACCTTTAAAAAATACTAAATTATAATTAAAAAATAAATAAATAATAATTATAAAAAAAAATCTATCGTCCAAATTCACTGATTTATAGTTGGTTTATTATTATTCATTAATTTTTCTCTTATTGTTTTCGAACGCCATGTTCACAGACTGTAATAAATTTTGTCACATATAAAAATGTTTATAAATGAAGATAATTACTTACATGATCCAAATTAATGACATAATGGCCGAAGTGAGAATTGTGCTATGCCAAGGAAACCAAGGCTATATTGAAGCTAAAGAAAAAAAAAAACTTTTTAACAACAACAAAAAAAATTATACATTGTGAAATTGAAACATAAAAGTGTAAAATAGATTTTGAAATACGAGCATGCAAACACACGCACGCACATACTAAAGCATAAAACAAAATTAACTTCATTTACTTTAATTAATTAACCAGACTGCATTTCGCTTTATATAGTACTAAAATAAAAAAAAATAAAAATTATTGGGACCTATCTAAGCTAAATATTTATCATTAAATTCGACAAACACAATGCAATGTAAATTGTTTTAGATTGAATAAGCTCAGTATGTTTTTGCTTATTGTGAAAATTTATGAATATCATAACTTCGTAAAATCCCATCACGGTGGATCTTGGATCCACAAAATTTAATCACACACCAAAATTCGTGACGGCAGCTCCCATAGATTCTCCAGAGCAAATTCGACACAAAAAAGGGGTCACCCGGGAGGGGGGGGGATGGGGAGAGTTGACGGGAACTTCGCATATCCGAGCATGTAAAAGCATGGGTGCATTCAAATGAACGTTGTGTTAAAAATTTAAAGCAACCGGTGAAGAACTTTCGGAGATTTAAAAATTCGAACTAACGAACATTTATATTTTTATTTATATAGATTAAATAAGTTCTTCTCGCCTGGAGTGGGCGTGCGACTTTCTAAGCAGCATCTTATTGACAATCCTCTATTGGTTCTAGAGCTCTTTAGAGTGTACAATTTCATGGACCTGATTTAGTCTACTAGTCTTTGGGGATGAGCAACAACAACAACAACAAATTAGTTCTAAATACAATGTTGTATAAATACATAAATTTAGGATTTAATATTTTAAACTAACTGAACTTAATTATTATTTAAACGTTTAAATGTTTCAGCAAGAGGAGTTTTATTTTTTAATTTATTTTTTATTTTTATTTATTTTTATTTATTCGTTTGAGAAAGTTTCAAAATTTTGAAAAATAGGTCAAATGCTACCACTATTCGATACTTTTAAGGACACTTTCGGGCTATTTTTTAATGTGCGTTTAATTAATAGTAGGTTTTTCCTGTTTCATTATTGCGTTAAATATATATATATATATATATATGTATGTGTATATAAATTTGTACCATAAACTAAAAAAGAAAAAAAATCAGAAAAATTAACCATCTTTAATAAGAAATTGCTTTACTCAAAATGAAATTAGCTTATGAATAGCACTTTAATCATCCCATGTGTGATAATCTTTTAAATGTTCAAGGCTGCAAAGTCTTTCTTTGAGAAATTTATTTAAATATTTCATGTCATTGCTCCCCCCCCCCCCCCCGAAAAAAAAAAAAATAAATAAATAAATAAATAAAATGAATAAATAAATAAATAATTTTTTTCTGCAAATTTGAAAAATAAATAAATATATAAATAAAACTCTTACATATATATTGAAGCATTCCGAGCTAATTTTGAAGGAAATAAATTGGTATTATTGGTATTACATTCTAAATTTTAAAGAATACTGAGCTTTGTCACTACAGAATTTTGCCTTAAATTTCAGATGAATCAGACGTTTACAGAGCTGTTCATTACTGGTGATGACGAAATTTTCTAGTGCCAATAGTGGACACCCATAAAGATAGTATATGTTGATAAAAAGTCAAAATTTTAGGACGATAAATAATTCTAAATACTTTGTCGTATGAAAGCAAAGGCTACATTAAACCAGTATAAAAAAAGCAGTGACAAAGCAGGCAAAATTTTATTTCCTTATTTAAAACTACAAGGGAAAAAAAACGACTAAATGACAGAAAGTGTAAAATCTTTTAAGTTAAATTAGTGTTATTCTAAAACTTATGGCTGAAAATGTTTATAGTTTAAAACATTAATAGTAGAGGATTGAAGCATCAACTCTGAATGTTGGTCGGAACTATGGAAGAATTATAAAGTTTGTTTTCAGAGTTTAAAGTTACCGCACGAGGGGTCGAGGTTTTCTCGAAGTTGACAGATAGGTAGTGCCGGGTTCTATTACAGGTGCGCTCGTCAACCTAGCATTTCTTAAGTTTTCTGTTGTTTTCTCCTAAACACGCGTTAATACGGGCTATCATTCCTTAGAAAGACCCCTTTGAAGAGCACTCCACTTATACCTCTGAACCTCATATTGTCCATTGGCCCCCAACAATTGCACCATACCATCAGAGTTTAAATGAAAAAGTGGCCACTATACTTACCCTAATTCCCTTTTTTTAACAATCACAGAAAAAATTAAATAATTATATAAATGTGAGTTTTAACGGAACCCGGAAAAAGTTCAATAAAATTAAGTTTCTTTTTAATATTACGCATAGCACTCAATTTTGCTACATGTGTTGGAATTTTGCGAATATTGACAATATTCTCGTTTTGCATGATGTAAATAATTGAAAAATGACAGATTATAGCACATTTTCCAATGATTGGATTTAATTATACATATATGCTATATATATATATTAAATATCACTGTTTTAATCTTTTCACTCTCCACTATTCTATACATTATAAACTATAATGAGTTAAAAAATATCCCTATTTGGTTGCAATAATATAATTTAGCAATAATATAATATATATGTATATAATGCTTTTTATAATTTTATCAGACAAGTGACGCTGCAATTCTGCAATATTTTCCGTTTAAAGGAAAGCTACATGTCAGCTTCTATGCCAAATAAATGTAATACACTTGATGTGTAAGATATAGATTATAAGATATATAATCAATTTTTGTGTATATAAGCCGAAAGGTGGTGCCGTTAACAATTTATGTGGTTTGTCAGATGGCTGTATCTCAGCATGTAGTGGTAAAAATTGCACCGAATTGCATATGTAAAATATAATTGTGAGAAAATATATTGATTAAATTTTTGTTGATGTTAAGTGGTAGGTGGCGCTGTTAAATAAAATTATGCATGGGAAAGTATTGGGTTCGTGGAAATTTTCGATTTCCTTATTTTAATGAATTTACACGTTTTGAGATACCCTAAACATGATTCGCCTATTTTTAGAAAATCACTAATTGTTTGTGTCTCTGTCTGGTGTGTTATGAAGAATTTTTAGCTCATGAACTAATATACGAAATTCAAACACGATTGATAATTAATTTTAATTAATCTTGATTTAAATTGATGTTGATTAGATTTACGAATATATCACCAAATAAATGCCGCTGCTGTGTTGTGATTCACTCATTTAAGTAAAGGCTATATCTTAACTTTTAAGTTATATATATATATACACACATATAACTCGTTATGTATTTTATTTATTTATTTGCTTTGGGGGTAGAGTCCAGAAACATTCTTTACATGGAAGCTTTGAATTTCTCTTTATTATCTAAATATTTATTTTAAAAAATGATCGAATTTTGACTACTAGGCGATACTAGTAATTGTAGTTGTATTCAATGTATTTTAAACAATATCTATCATACCAATGCCCAATATCAATCATATCAACGTATTCTGAATATTTTTGTGCATCAATTTGTCAATTGATTGACAAGTTATTTGAAAAAAAATTATATATTTATGTTTGAATGTTAAAAACTTGTATGAAATTTCAGCATGCAAACGTAAAAATCTTTTTAAAAAATTAACTTATCAACCAATCCACAAATTAATTTAAACTATAATATGGCAGAATCCGGGGTGAAATTTAAAAACTAAGACACATGAAGCATTTTAAAAATTAAAAAACAAAATAAAATTTAAAATTTTATTTTATTTTGTTTTTTAATTTTCATAATTTTCGAGAAATTTTAGTGTATTTAATACTGATACATTTCAATGCACAAGTATGCAAACTTTTTAAACTTTAGGATAGTAATTTCAAATACTGATTTTAAACGTCCAACATATCCTTAAAAAGATTGTTTTTCCTCGTTTATTTATTTTGTATTTATTTATTTATTTTTGTAATAATTTAAGTTAATTCTTTATCGGGAGTTTTATGCTTAGTTTCTCTTGGTATCTCAGTTACATAAATACACCTAGTACACCAATATCATAAACATACCAAATACCACAAATATACCAATTTCTCTGCTACATAAATACACCAAATTTAATATGTGAATTGCTTATTATTAAAGCCATTTTTAAGCTTTTATGTAATGAAGTCATCACAAACTTGATAGATGAAAGGTTTATTCTTAATTAAGAAGATATTTGAAATAAATTTTGTTATTGTTGACCAATCAATTTTCAGGAATGCTATGAAACATTTTTTAATGTTTTTGCCTGGACAGGTTTTCACCATTGACGTTCGGTAGGTAAAATTGCCAAGAAATTTAAAGGTATTCTTTAATATTGGATTCATGGGATTTTTCAGATGACTATATCTCAGCACCTATTAGGTAAATTTTATAATTAAAATATTAATAGTGAGAAGCTCTGTGGATTAAATTTTTGTGCATGTCAACTGAGAGGTGGCATTGTTAAGTAATCCCATCCAACTATCATCAGCTAATACTTATATATAAAACCGATGTTTTGCATATAGTGTAAATAACTAAATAGACGACTCAGGAGAGCCTAAGTATATGACTAAAAAACCATTATATGAGTTAGGCAAAAGTGAAATAATACCAACTGCTGTATCAAGATCTCACGCAAAAGTATCTACAGCTAGATCAATAGAAGAAAATGGATTTAAAGGAAAAACCTGAATATTTTTGCTTTACTATCACCAACATTGTGTTTTTTGATCGATTTATATATTAGAATGGTGTACAAAACCTTTTTGGGATACCTACAGCATTTTATTTCAACCTTCTCCAGATTAGATCTTAAAATTATTTAAAAAGGTTTGTTATAATTAATTTAAAAAGAAGAAAATTCTTATTTTGGATCTCTCTGTCTGATACCCACTTTCCCCTTTTTCAATGAACTGTATTTAACAAAGTATTCTTTAAAATTTAATCAAATGTTTTAGGAAAATAAAATGTTATTCAATCCAACTTCATTTATTTGATTATTTAATTTTTTTATATTTTAAATTCTTACTATGAAATTCTTAATTCTGACAATGCAACTGCTTGTTACAGAATTTTATGAAAATTCTTACTACGCAGGAGGATTTTAAAGCATCTAAGTATGTTTTGAAATATGTACATAATTTCATATTTTTCTTGTAAGTAAAAAGGATTCAAAATGAGAAAATTTCATTTTACAATCTTATAAATTATTCAAAATGAATACATTTCATTTTTTTAGCACTTTGCATATTTTAACCGAAAAACAAAAAATAAAAATAAAAAAAAGTTTAAAATATAAGTAGCACTTTATATAATAATTTATTTTTATGTAAATATAATATTATGTAAATAAATCAGTTTTTAATTTTTATGAATAAAGTAAATTTATAAAAGTTACTAAGCTTATTTAATATTTATACGTTTAAATAAGATTTTCCGAAAAGAGAAAAAAAAATATATGGACTTGTAGCAAAATATTTCGTTTGAGAATGCTTCAAAATTCTGACAATTATTTCTCGTTTTTGAAAATCACAGATATATATATATATATATATATATATAATAAGACTTAATAATAATAATAATAATAATAATAATAATAAAAGTTTTAAAGAAACTCAGAAAAAATTCAATAACAACCAAATTAGAGAGACTGTATTGTATATCTTAATTAGCCCTTTTTATACAGCATCATGAAACAGAAAATAATCTATTTAAAAAAAACTTTTAAAACTAAAATTCTTAATGCATCGTATGACATAAATCTTTTCAAAGTTAGAATAAAATTTAATTTGGAAAAAAAAAAAAAAAAAAAAACTAACTTTTTTGTTTATTAAGCAAAAAAATTGAAGAAATTTCAAATGCAAGTTAGTCTTGTGGGGTACAGACTGTATATAATATTTTTGTGTTCGTGAGAAAAAAAAAAAAAAAAAAAAAAAAAAAAATGAAAACAGCAATTTTTAATCCCACTTCAAAGTGAAGCAGATTTTTACTTTCTTCTATATGTAATATAGAGAAGGCATTGGATTCGTGAAAATTTTCGACCTTCGTTTTTTGATGGATTTACACGTTTTGGGATGTCCAGAACACGAATTAATAGTTTTTAGAAAATGTCTGTCTGTCTGCATCACTTTTTTGTGGACGCTATATCTCACGAACCAATGAATGAAATTTAACCAAACTTGGTATTTATTTGCACCCTGACATAAACTGGTGCTGATTACATTTGGGGATCAATTGCTCAAAAGGTGGCGCTGTGATCGCATTTTATGCAAACTTTTAACATGGCAGTATAGGACAAAATTTCGTATAAATGTGCATAATGAGAGTTATTTTAAACTTGTGATTGTAAAATTAATATGAATTATTGATAATAGTAGTAGTTAACCAGGAAAAAAAATTGTGCATGTGGGGGCATCGGTTCACCCCTGGGTAGTAAATTTTCACGGTGAGTATCTTTCGAAAGATCTCGTTGATAATAGTAGTAGTTAACTAGGAAAAAAATTTTGTGCATGTGGGGGCATCGGTTCCCCCACCACCAGGGGGGGAAGTACCCCCCCCCCTGGGGTGTAAAGTTTCAAGATGGGTATCTTTCGAAAGGTCTCGACAATACCTTTAAAACGAATGGTTGAACTATAAATCTGTGATAATTTAAAACAAAGTTATCGATTTTTTTTTACTTTTAACGAAAAAAAAAACTGAAAAAAAAAATCTTTTTTTTTTTTTTTTTTTTTTAACGAAATTTAACCAAACTTGGTATTTAGTTGGTTCCCGACATAAACTGGTGTTGATTACATTTGAAGATCAATAGCTCAATAGGTGGCGCTGTGATCGCATTTTTTCTAAATTTTTAACATGGCAGTATAGGACAAAATTTCGTATAAATGTGCATAATGAGGGTTATTTTAAACTTGTGATTGTAAAATTAATATGAATTATTGATAATAGTAGTAGTTAACTAACAAAAAAATTTTGTGCATGTGGGGCATCGGTTCCCCCCCCCCTGGGGGAGCAAATTTTCATGATAGGTATCTTTCGAAAGATCTCGTTGATAATAGTAGTAGTTAACTAGGAAAAAAATTTTGTGCATGTGGGGGCATCGGTTCCCCCCCCACACTGGGAGGGATGTACCCCCCCCTTGGGGTGTAAAGTTTCAAGTTGGGTATCTTTCGAAAGGTCTCGAAAAAAAAATTCTTTTTTTTTTTTTACGAAATTTAACCAAACTTGGTATTTAGTTGGTCCCCGACATAAACTGGTGCTGATTACATTTGGGGATCAGTAGTTCAACAGGTGGCGCTGTGATCGCATTTTTTCTAAATTTTTAACATATAGGACACATGTATAGGACAAAATTGCGTATAAATGTGCATAATAGAGTTATTACTTTCTTCTATATTCAATAGAAGAAAGTATTGGATTCGTAAAAATTTTCGACCTCGGGTTTTTGATGGATTTACACGTTTTGAGAGCTGTAGAACACGATTTGACCATTTTTAGAAAATGTCTGTCTGTTTCTCTGTCTGTCTGTCTGTGTGTGTATGACAAAATTTTGTGGCAACTGTATCTCAGGAACTACTGCACAGAATTTCATACAAATTGGTATGTAGTTGCACCTTGACATAAATTAGTGTCTATCAACTTTTGGTAAAAATTGTCTTACAGGTTGCGTTGCCATCCCACTTTTTCTAAATTTTTAACATGGTCATATAGGACAAAATTTTGTATAAATGTGCATAAAGAGAATTATTTTTTAATAATCATTATCAAATTTACAAGAATTATTTATAATAGAGATAGTCAACTGGGAAGTTTTTTTTGTATGTGTAGGAGCCTCGTCAACCCCCCTGGGGGGGAAGTTTCCCCTCGAGGGGAGTAAATTTTCAAGATGGGTATCTTTCGAAAGGTCTCGTCAATACCTTTAAAACGAATGGTTGAACTATAAATCTGTGATAATTTAAAACAAAGTTATCGGTTTTTTTTACTTTTTACGAAAAAAAAAAAAAAACTTAGAAAAAAAAATCGTAATTAAAAAAAAAAAAAAAAAAATTAACCAAACTTGGTATTTAGTTGGCCCCTGCCATAAACTGGTGCTGATTAGGTTTGGGGATCAATCACACATCAGGAGGCGCTGTGATCGTATTTTTTCTAAATTTTTAACATGGCAGTATAGGACAAAATTTCGTATAAATGTACATAATGAGAGTTATTCTTAACCTGTGATTGTAAAATTTATACGAATTATTATTAATAGTAGTAGTTAATTAGGAAAAAAATTTGGGCATTTAGGGGCATCGCTTCCCCTCCTGGGGGGAAGAACCCCACGGGGTGGGGTAAATTTCCAAGACGGGTATCTTTCGAAAGGTCTCGTCAATACCTTTAAAACGAAGGGTTGAACTATAAATATGTGATAATTTAAAACAAAGTTATTTTTTCTTTTACTTTTAACGAAATAAAAACTTGGATTTTTTTTTTTTTTTTTTTTTTTTTTTTTTTCAATATTGTTACTGAGGGAATTTGTATAGGAAAATATAGAAGAAAGTCTTGTGGTGGCAACAACATACTAGTTTTAAACTTGTGATTGTAAAATTAATATGAATTATTGATAATAGTTGTAGTTAACGAGGAAAAAAAAAATTGTGCATGTGGAGGCATCGGTCCCCCCCCTAGGGGGGAAGTAACCCCCCCCCCCCCACCCGGGGGAGTAAATTTTCACGATGGGTATCTTTCGAAAGATCTTGTTGATAATAGTAGTAGTTAACTAGGAAAAAAATTTTGTACATGTGGGGGCATCGATTCCCCCCCCCTGGGGTGTAAAGTTTCAAGATGGGTATCTTTCGAAAGGTCTCGTCAATACCTTTAAAACGAATGGTTGAACTATAAATCTGTGATAATTTAAAACAAAGTTATCGGGTTTTTTTTACCTTTAAAAAAAAAAAAAATTTTTTTTTTATGAAATTTAACTAGATTTGGTATTTAGTTGGTCCCCGACATGAAGCTATAGGGGAGGAGGAAAAACGAGGTAGGGGATTCGGCAGAAAAACGGACCAGAAAATTTAGTTAATCAACGGGTCACTAGGTGGCGCAAAAAGCCGGTATTCGAGATTAGCATTGAGAGCTTATGGAAATAAGTGCTTTTTTGTAAAATTTAAATGATTTACGGTACTTATTTTTAAAATTTTGGTCATAAATTGTCATGTTCCTAAGTGTGAGAGTATAGAAAATAAAAGGATTATTTGGTTTTATTATTATTATTATTATTATTATTTCGTAATTCATTAATTCTAAAACCTAGGATATATTATATTTTTATGTAGAAATTATTTAAAATTTTTATTATTTTTATTTTAATCAATTAATTCTAAAAACTAAGATACATTAGTTCTTTAAAATTAATTTAAAAAATAATGGGTAAGAAATAAAATTTTGAAATAATCTATATACTTTCCAAAATAGTTAAACTAAATTGTTTCTTCTTTTCTAATTTTCAGTTTTTTTTTTTTTTTTTATTACAAAATTTTAGATTATTTGAATTAGTTGCAGCTATTTAAAAAATTATAAGTTGCAGCAATTTTTTTTCTTTTTTCTTTCTTTCTTTTTTCTTTCTTTTTTTTTTTTTTTTTTTTTTTTTTTTTGGTTATTAATGAATTAAATAAACAAAATAATGAAATTAAAATAGTGATTTAAATAGCTGCTTTTTAGTTTTTGATTAAAATTGTTTACATTTTAAAAAGCTAATGGTATAATTTTTTTAATTAAATTGGAATGACTAGAAAAAATAATTTTAGCATGGAAATAATGCAAAATTGATTCAGATAAAATTTTGAAGTCATTTTTATATCACATACAAAGCATATATGTCATCAATTATTATTATTATTTGTTTATTTATCAAATAAAATATGCTCCACAGTAACATTAGGTTCTGCTCTCGAAACTAGTAAGTGGAAAGTGCTTGGTTCGATTCGATATCACGGTCTTCAATTTAACCGTTCGGAGTTTTCTGTGGTTTACTTCAATACTCGCATTAATACAGGCTGGACCCAAGTCAGATAAAACCTTATTATCATGGATGGGGGGGGGGGAGTAAATGTGTTGATTATGTATCAAGGAGAATTTTATCTTCCTCACACTGAGTTTATTGCATTTAATATATTTTTCAGGTTTTCAATTCATGCATCTAATTTTTTTTTTTTACAAACTGATCTTTTTTTTTTTTTTCTACGTTTTAAAAGGTGTTGGTGGGGCTAGAGGCCGATTGATTGCACTAGGGTTCTAGGTCTGTGGAGGAGTACCCTCTGTTGGGGGGGGGGGTCTTTCTAAGGGTTCCTAGCCCGTGCTTACGTTCGTTTCGTAGAAAACCACGGAAAACCTCGAACGGCTAGGCTGACGAACGCCACCAAAGATCAAACTCTTCACCTCACGTCTGCCATCTTCGAGGACAGGACGTCTTGGCTGCTAGTGGGTCGTAACATTTTAAAAGCTAAAGCACGTTTCTCTTTTCTTTCCTTCTTCTTTTTTTTTTTTTTTTTTTATAAATAAAAAATAAATTCGGAATAGTGATTTAAATAGTTGCTTTTTACCTTTTGATTAAAATCGTCGTTATTTAACAAACAAACAAAAAAAAAAAAAAAGTAAAAATTTTTTAATTAATGTTGGAATGACTATAAAAAATAATTTTTTGCATAGAAATAATGCAAATTTCCTTTAGATAATTTCTTTAAGCAACATTTACATTGCATACAATGTATACATTCCATCAATTAAATTTCTTGCTTCAAAACAAACTGCTTGACGGGAAATGCCTGGCCCAGATCGCAATCGTCAGCTTAGCCACTCGGAGTGTTCCGCGGTTTTCTTTGAAACGTTGTAAATATGGGGTTGGACTTTTTAAAAATTGTCCACTAGGAATGCAATGCACCTAATCTTAAATCAGTCAATAAGCTTTAACCTCTACATCTGCACCTCCAAATAAAACTATTTACACTTGGGGGAGTGAATTTTCAATATAATGTATATATTGAAAATGCCTTAATTATTTTTTAAGGAAATTTCTTTCTTCATTCGAATGAGTTTACATCGTTTAATATATTTTGCATATTTCTAAGGCATTCATTTTATGGATGTAAACTTCTTACAATCTAAAAAATAAAATTCTTTAAAATAAATATTAAAGTATTTAAAAATAGGAAAATGTATAAAAAATATTTGAAATTAATTCCTAATAGAGAAAATTATATTAAATAAAATTGGGACAAGTAAGACTGAAAATAAAGTATATAAGTATTTTGGAAAATATTACATATATATATTCAATATATACATTACATATATATGTAGATTTGGAAAATATTACATATATTATTACATATATGTATATATATACGAGGTGTGACTATTAAATAACGAGACTATTGCTGTTACAGATGAACTACATATGCGCCAGATCCGAACGACCGACCGCTGTGCAGCGTAAAGCCTTCTCTTTCGATTGCAGCGCCCCCTATGTTTGTAGAGAAATCAGTTTGGCCGTAACCTTCGTTTGTGTAAGAGGTGTTTGTTTCGTTTTGCCGAAAACGTAAAAGTAGAGCAACGAATTGTCGTGAAATTTCACGTGAAACTTGGTAAACTCGCTAGTAAAACTTATCTTTTATTAAAACAAGTTTATGACGATGGATGTTTATCACATGTGCGAGTTTATGAGTGCTTCAACCGTTTCCAAGATGGCTGAGAAGACTTTGAAGATGATGACCGAAATTCAAAGCGATGATGATCTTTTCTTCGACATTCATGGTATTGTGTACCTCCACTGGGTTCCTGAATGTCAAATTATTAAACAACATTACTATCTTGAGGTGCTTGCTCAACTCCGTGAAGGGGTAAAGAAAAAACGACCCGAATTGTGGAAGAACAAGTCATGGGTTCTCCATCAAGATAACGCGCCTGTTCACACGTCATTGTCTGTCAAGACGTTTCTAGCCAAATACAACATCCTAGTTTTAGACCATCCACCTTATTCTCCTGACCTGGCTCCATGTGACTTTTATCCGTTCCAGAAAGTTAAATCTGCATTAAAAGGAATAAGATTTGAGTCAGTTAAAGCTGTGAAAGGAAAAGCGGCACACCACATGTAGGAGCTCACAGGACAAGACTTCCAGCATTGTTTTGAACAATGGAAAATTCGCATGGAGCGTTTTAGGGATAGAGGAGGGGTGTATATTGAAGGTGATAATAACTAAATATATATAAATTTAAAATAAAATGTTTAACAGCCATAGTCTCGTTATTTAATAGCCACACCTCGTATTCTTACGTGAGTTTTGTGAGAGCGCATAAAATAAGTCTATTATAATTCAAAAATATTTAAATTCTTTATTACTATTCTTTAAGTTATTTTAAACTTGTGATTGTAAAATTAATATGAATTATTGATGATAGTAGTAGTTAACTAGGAAAAAATTTTGTGCCTGTGGGGGCATCGGTTCCCTCCCCCTGGGGGGAAGTACCCCCCCCCGGGGGGGGGTAGTAAATTTTCACGATGGGTATCTTTCGAAATATCTCGTTGATAATAGTAGTAGTTAACTAGGAAAAACATTTTGTGCATGTGGTCCCCCCCCTGGGGTGTAAAGTTTCATGATGGGTATCTTTCGAAAGGTCTCGTCAATACCTTTAAATTATCGATTTTTTTTTTTTTTTTTTTTTTAAATATTGTTACTGATTGAATATGTATAGGAAAATATAGAAGAAAGTCTTATGGTGGTCACAGCATACTAGTTTTTTTTATTTCTCCTAACGGTTTCCATACAATCGTCTGCTGTTGCCACCTAAAATTCATACTTTAGTTAATTTAAAAAAATCTAATTGTCCGATCGATAAGCTGTTTACATCGGATTCACAAAATTTTTCCCTTTCATTTGGTACCTTATTTGTAACGATACGACTGATATTCGTTAAGACTGTCTTTTTCCGTTTTACATAGCTGAAATAAAAGGCTGGTGTGACAAAATTTTCAAATAAATAGTGTTTTTTTTTTTTTTTTTTTTTTTTTTAGAAAATAAGATTAATTAAATATTTGTAATATACCGAAGCAAGTTCTCATACTTATACTACACATAGGATTAATTTTATGAATCATTAAACATATACTGAAAAACAGCTAACGTTTAAAGGGTTTTAATAAGAATTTTGTGAGGCGGAGTATTTTAGTGTACACATAGGTCGGAAAAGATATCAGGACCTTAAAAAAGGATAAAAATATTTTTATGATATATATATATATATATATACATTTTTATCGTTTTTTACATCATAAAACTTTTAGCATTTCAATAATATTTATTCATATTTTTTTCTAGTTCTTCATGAGATACTTGGTTTCATCTAATGCAATGTTTGGAAAGGTTTTCAATATATTTTCATTCTAAATTATGACGCAGCTATTGCGCGATTCTTTTGGAACGATTTTATTCCTCTTTCTGTATGCAAAACTTTGCATTTACTATTATTTTTTGTGTGGCCTTCTTTGGCAATTGCTAATTAATTAATTAAGTTTACTAATAATTAGTTTGTTATGCTGCATTTTGCTCAACTTTAATTGCATTATTATTAATTCTAAAATTATTATTCTCATGTTGATTCCAATTTCCTTTTCTTGCATTGTTTTTTACATCATAAAATTTTTAGCATTTCAGTAATATTACTTTAACTACCATCGGTAAATAAAGGGTTACAGCTGAAATAATTAAAAATCTATAAAAAAGTGGTTTAGTTAAGTTTTCATCGTATTTGACTTTTGAAAGTCCAGAGAAGTATTAAGCCCCATGGTAATAAAAACGAATTTGAACTATGTTAAATTAAGCATTTTGACTGATTTTATTTATTTTTTGGTATTCAATTTTCAATTATTTTTGTTGAATTTATAATTTGTTATGGTTAGATTGACCAAGTTTTTTTATCCATTGTTAAATTATTCTAATATTTAACTTATTTTTACTTTTCTCTTTTTTATTTTTAGTTTTTCTCTTGGATATCAAGCAAAACATTCAATTTTGGTACATATGTTTTAATTTTGCTAATATTTATTATATTGTATTTTTCATAAGATAAGTTATTAAATAATTACATCTTATAGCGAATTTTCCAATATTTTGAATTTATTATAGATATTTGGTATTTTAAAATATTACAATTTTATTCCTTTCATTTTATCCACTTTTCTATTTACATTATCCACTATAATAAGCTAATAATATTCTCATTTAATTGATATAGAAGTTTAGTTTTGATTGTTTAATTTTTTAATATTATTGATTTTACTTTCTTTTAAAAGTTCTGTTTATAGATGATAGAGCCCCGAATTTTCTTTTAATCGATCAGAATTTATTATTATTATAATTATTATTATTATTGTCGTTGTAGTTGTTTTATCTTGTCATCATAAACTTATATCTCACACTTTTCATATTGGAATTATTTCATACAAGAGGTACGCATTTAGAATTCTCAAAAGTGGCATTTTCAGATAAAAAACCTATTTGTAAACCGATTTGCATGACATTTGGTATGTGTATATCTTATATCAATGTCTCAATCAGGTTTATTAATCAAATTGGTGCGCCATCTAATTAAGAAATTGAAATGAACAAAGAGATCGGCATACTCTTTCAATTTGTTTGCATGATAGTTTTCTTATGAATTTTCTATTTTCCATTAGGCTTTTTAGATAATTATTTTTTTGAAAATGTTCATTTTCAAAAGAAAATTTGCGAAGATTTTTGCTCTTATTTATCTAATAGTTATTTTAAAGTTTCTTGAACTGAATAAATAGATGTATACAATGTATTTTAAAATGTTATATTTGAAATGTTAAATTATCTTTGGTTTTATATATTCTACACAACTTTTTTTTTTTTTTTTTTTTTTAAGGTTTTTTTTTTCCTTGCTTATCTCCTCTAAACAATATAAGTTAATTGTTTCCTTTTCATTTTTCCCCTGCTCAATGTCATAAAATCATCTAAGAAATTTCCCTTTATCTGATAATAATTACTTGACTATTGATGCGTTGTATGCAGCATATAATATTTTGATTTTTTTTTTTTTTTTTTTTTTTTTGCTATTATGCATAAATATGCATAAATATATATATTTTATGCTATTATTGCTATTTTATTTTTTTGCTTATATGCTATTTTTAATGTCAAAAAAGAATTATTTTATCTGAAAGAGGATAAGTTTATTAATGGATAGAAATTTTACTATGATGCAAATGTCTTTTAAAAATATGAACATATATTGTTTTATTTATTTTAATCCTCTGGTATAATATTTAACAGAATTTAAAAAAAAAAAAAAAAAGTTAAAAATTACTGACAATTTTTTGGTTCATATTCCGGCAAGTGAAACAGAACCAACTATTTATTTAAATTACATATTTTATTCACTACTGAATCAATAAAATCATAATCTTATGAAACACCATGCAAATTTTTTTTTTTTTTTTTTTAATAAAATAAATATATATTTCTGATGAAATCGTAAGAAAAATATAATTTATCTTGAATGGAAAAGAATTTTAGAGATAATGGAAAAGTATTTAAGAGAAATTATGAAGAATGTAAAATTCATTGACAAGATGTTTTAAATAACAGTATAACAATTTTTCGAAAAAATATTTAGTACATAATTGCCATTATAGATGGTATTTATTACTGTACATGTGCGCTGCTGTCAAGGCAGAACTTTGTTATAGAAGTAAAACTGCAGCATTCCTTTTCTTAAATAAAGTTTAGAAATTTTTATGACACAATTATGAAAATTTTCTTCAGGACCTGTATTTCAAGGTGGATACTTTTAAAGGTGTCTCATAAAACACGTTAAAAAAAGAAAGAAAAGAAAAAAAAGTAAAATTAGTTTTGCCTTGAGACTCTTTAAATAATATCACTTTAATTAGTAATACAGGTTACAAAAATATCTGATCAATATTTGTCTTAAATATATCAGTAATAAAGTAAAACCCTTTAAGTATACTTTTAAATATATTTTTCTAATCTTTTAAAATATTGAATTTTAATATTTTCAAATCTTATATGTGGTTAGTTTAGCTGATTATTTGAAATAATTATGTTATTTACATATTATATTGTTAAAATCTATGTATAAATATGATCTTTTATACCATTCATATATATATGGTTATTTTAATCATTTGTCATAAAACCAAAATAATGAAAAAAAAAAAAAAGAATTGATGAACAATTTAACTGATTAATTTTTCCAGAGAAGGGTCAGCACATCACATTTATTATTATTTTTAAATTACATATTTTATGCGCTACTGCATCAAGAAAATAATATATCTTTTAACATAAAATAAATAAATACTTTTATAAGTCTTTATAAGAAATATTTTATATGTTTTAAGTACAATTTCTTTTAATAGCAATTTTAAAATATTAATTGTAGTTACCCTAATGCATTTTTTATTTAACCTGTTAAAGTTCACTACATATATTCTTTTGAAAATTGCTAAATTAATTTCAAAAATGGCTATTAGAGACATAATTAAACATAACCATGTAAAATGAAAAAAAAAAAATAGCATTTTTAATTTTTGGGAAATTTTTGGTTTGAAACATCCGCAAGCTAAATTGATTAAATTTAAATAATAATTAATTTAATAAATTAATAAATTTGTATTTAAACACTATAAGTTGCCAAAATTCGCTCTTATTCTTTCATGTCACAATTACAGCACGGGCCGTTATCATGTGGAAAAAAGACATGAATGCATCATCAAAACAGCAATGAGAACTTGCACCTACTAAAAAATTCAAAATAACTTCCGCATCTGGCTTCCTCTGAAACAGCAGTTTTTAAAATTCCGAGTAGAGTTGTTATCAACCAAACAGAGAAATAACAAAACTTGAAAAATTGATTAAAAGAATGAAAAAATATGGAAAAATTATCGCTTAAAAATTTTTTAATATTATGAAAAGTTTGGATTCAATACGAAAATAATAAACGTAAAGGGTTAAATCAGATTGAGGACACGTAAAATAAATAAATAAACAAAAATAACAACTGGGCTAATTTTAATATTACCCATCGAAAATGAAGGTTAAAAAAAAATCAGAGCCCGGAAATATATATATATATATATATATATATATAATAAATAAATAAATATTCCTTCTTCTTCTTCTTTTTTTTTTTTTTTTTTTTTTTTTCAAGGTGGCGGGGGTGATTTAATAGAATTTTAAGAGGTTTATAGAATTTGATTTTTGAAAAACATTTTACATTTTAAAGCATTGGTTTTTTCCCCTTAATTAAATATTAGTTTAAAAGTAATGTTATACCCTTTGTAGGCTTATCTCCACAATTCAGCCGAAAGATTACTAAAAAAAAAAGGGGGGGGATATTTAAGAGAAATTTATTTTTTTCAACATTGTTGAAATTATTGTTCAACGACAGCGGCCAGTGAAAAGTTTCTTCCACAAAATACTAGGAAATATGCACAAAATCTTCTTTATCAAAATATATTAAAAATGCTAAAAGTGCCTTAAGTTCAAATGGATTGTTTAGAGCTTTTTAACTTTATACAGGTAAATTTCTTGAAATGTTATAACGTAGTTTACTAAAAATGCGAAGATTGCAAGTGGAAAATTTAAGTTTTTTAAACATTGAATAATCATTTTTAAGTGCAGCAAATATTTTAATAATTTCTTTTTTAAAAATACTTTTTTTAAATTTTTAAAGACACTTTAATTTTAGGGTATAAAACTTTATAAGGAACATCATCCGCACTCTGCAAGTGAAAACAGTTAAACATACCTGTTTATCCAGAACGGATACAGCTCCTGTGGCTCCTCCAACAAATCTAAGGAATCGCAGGGGCTATTCTAAAAATAAAATAGCGTATGATTAAAAACTTAAGTACGCGCACGCATAAATATTTGACATTTCATATTATCTTCATCATTATGTTATAGAAAGAATTCCACCTTTGACAATTTCATGTAAAATGGTGCTTCAGTATTTAATAGATTTATGCAAGTTAATGATTGAGTTAGCTAGTAGTTGATATATTCAGTTAATTCAATTAACTGTTGCTTTATAAAAGAGAGTGATAAAATTTATCTTTGATTCCCATAAACATAATATTGAATTATACAAACAAATGATTTAATTAGCTACTTATTTATCTCGCTTTAAGAATCGTTAGAAAGACCTCCATGGAGGACATTCCACACAAGCCTAGTTCCAAAGTGGAAAACCAGTTTAACTCCAATCCCAACACAAACTTTTTTTTTTTTTCGAAGTATTGCTAACATTGAAAAAGCTTGGTGAAGGAGGTAGCTATACCACTAAAAGAATTATAAATAACAACAGCAACAACAACAACAATAATAATAATAAAAATCTGGATTCAACTGAAACTTGTCAAATATACATTTAAGGATTTAAAACAACAGTTTTTATTTTTATTTTTATTATTTTTATTTATTCTATAAATCGAAATTACAGCTATTCTATCGCCAATGATCTAAAGTAGAAATATAAAAAAAAGAAAATGATTTGGAAAATAATATTTCTAATATACATAATCACTTGTAATAAAAGAGGGAGGGGAGAAAACTGAGATTAAAACAATCGTACCCACACAAACAGAGAAAGAGAAAAGAGAGAGAGAAAGAATGAAAAAAGACCTCCCAGAAAATAGATTACTACAAATGAACTCAACCATGAAGAAATCCCTTCGTAAATGAAAAGTTATATTTATATAGTCGAACCTCGTTAACGTGAATCTCAAGGGGGGATAAAAAATTTGTTTATGTTATCAGTAGTTCATGCTATCAGTAACTAATCTTCATATAACTAAACTAATCTTCATTTTGATGGGGATTGGGGAAACAGTTCATGTTGAAAGCAATTAACGTTAACAGTGTTCACGTTAACGAGGTTCGACTGTGTTACCAGTTTTAACAACTCTAATACATTCACTTGCATTTAAACTGGCATTAATGTATAAAACAGCGGTTTCAAGTACTCTATATATAAACAACTGTAAATTAATTAATATATTTCAGTAAAGTAAAATAAAAATGAAGCAGTAAATTAAAAAAATAAAGTAAAATAAAATAAAAACTTAATAAATAAATTAAATATATAATGTTTTACATTCTGCAACAAACTTTTGAAATAAATTTTAGTGAAAATAAAGGTAATTTAGAAATAATATTAGATAGGATTAAAAAGTGTAAAATAATAAAATGAAATAAAAATGAAGTTATCCAGAAAATAAATTTTATATATATCATTTAAATAAAAGTAGTGATCAGAAATTATGCATTCGTTCCAGCGCTTCAAGTCAGAAGATCGAGAAAGTTTCTTCAAAGTAACATTCAGAAATACTGACGGAAATATTTTCAAATGTAATTTTTAAATGAAAAATCAGAGGTATATTTTAATATTTATACCAAATGTAACTATTTTAATACTTATATCAAATGTTCAAAATATTCAATTAAGTTAAGAAAAAATTGAATTGTTAAAAGTTTTTCTACATATTGCATACAAAATATAATTTTAGATAATTCAAAACTTAGTTATAAAATACTTTCACTGTCATGAGAATGATTTTATATACAGTCGTATTTAAACAAAATTTTAGTTAATGTCTTCAGAAAAAAAAATCTTGTTATCAAACTAAAGTTAAAGAGAAAACAATTTAAATTTAATTAAAGTAAAACTAAACAATATTCAGATTAAATCGAAACCGAAATTAAATAAATAAATAAAACCAACTGAAATCAAATTACATTATGATAACAGAAGGCTTAAAGAAATTAAATATAACTACTTAAATGAAAATAAATATAAATTATATATATAAAATTACAGAAAATTCAGTTGAGTTCGGGATAGTATCAAACTTTTACTACTGAAAATTATTTCATACAGAGTCACCTTAAGTTAAAGTCTTCAGAACTAAAAACGCGTGTAATCAAAAAAATAAATAAATAAATAAAGGAAAAGCAAATTTAATATAATTAAAGTAAAACTATATGAGATCCAGATTAAACCTAAACCATATAAAAATCAAACATTTTAAAACTATCTGAAAACTAAATTAAATGAAATTTAAATAAAACATCTTAAGTGGAAATAAATATGAAGTACGAAAAACATATTTCAAAATACATAAAGAAATAAAAAAAAATATTTAAAGAACCGAAATATTTAAAAAATGTAAAAGAAAAATAATTATAAAACTTCTATACACTTCATAATAGGCACCAAAGTCTCGAAAGAGTGAATCACTTGAAGAATCCAAGATGGCTTCTCAGATAAGAACAACATAATGTATACGGTTTTACCTAAAATCCAACTAAAAATTTTTAGGAATGTGGTTAGGTAGCGTCCCTCTATTGTCTAACTAGTTTTCAACCAGTATAGGTTAGTGAACTAATTAAAGATGGGGGGGGGGCATTAATATCTGACCGAAGCGCCACCTATAAGAATGCATTGTACTTGTATAGTAAACAATCAATACAGGTTGTTGAACCAATTAATGAAGTGACATTACCATCTGTCGAAAGCGCCACCTATAAGAATGCAATGTACCTGTGTACTAAAGGGTCATTTGGGGTCAGCTGACAAAAATATGTACTTCTCTAAATACAAGTATGTTAAAATGCAGATATGTTAACGTGAATTATAATTTAATTTCAATAATACTTAATTTTAGCTTTATTTATCAGGCATCTCTGCCTGAGGAAAAATTAAGAAAATAAACAATGATTAACCCTAATTAGGATTGCATATATCTCTAAAAACCATGTCAAAAATTTTAAAACAATATTAAAGAAAAATGTATTTTTAAAACGATAAACATTGACATGATACCTAAAATTAAAGATTCAAATAAAAATAAAAATAAAATAAAATAAATATCAATATTTAAATTAATAAAAATTTTAATTTAAATCAGGAGACCAAAGAGAACAGAGAAAATTACAATAAATAAATAGCTAAAGTAAACTCAAATACTCTAAAAATAAAATCAGGTTTGATATTTTATTGTCAAACACAAATGCCTCAAATTTAAATTAAATTCAAATTTGAACTAAATTTGCATTCCTTAAAATGAAATCAGATGTAATGCGAATAAATCTTAATCTAAACTCTTGTTCTCTAGCTAAATAATACAAAATAATACCGAGCATTTATCGCAATACAACTATAAATAAATAAAGTTTAATGTTATTATAAATTAAAATTAAAAAAATAACAACATATTTTATTATATATTTAATATTTAAATATTTTTAAGACGCTAAAATATTCGTATAACATATTAAAAGAATAATGCATAAAATCTACATACTGAGTAGAAAGTATCCAGAGGTCCTCTCAAGTTAAACCCTTGTAGTAAACTGAAATATTTTGGGCCCCGTAGACAAGTGTGCCGCTATTTACAAACTCCGCTTGAGGGCGCTATTTTATATGCAAACTTATCAAACCCTGGATAAAACTAGTTATCTAGGGCTCCGTTATCATGCGAGTTTTCATTTACTTCCCTAGATGGCACTGAAAGTATTTTTACCGTTTACCGTTCATTTCTTATCCTTCCTCCACGGATACAATCTTCTTCCGTGCTTTCCTCCGAACCTTCATTACTCCGCAGCAAAACTCGTTTACGAATTTCTACTCCAGAAGAAAGTTAATCTTTAGGCGTTGCAGAGAAAGTTACATTGAATAATAAAATATTACAATACCGATTACAGTTCACATTTTAGTTTAAAATGTAACTTTTATATAACATTTAGTTAAAAATGTGACATTTATGCGATATTTAAATTTATTATCGATTATATTAAATTTGAATTGTAACGCTAAAAGAAAATAAGGGAATAACATAAAACAAAAATCTTTACTTGACCATTATTTATTTTACTTTTTTTTTTTTCCATTTATAGATAAAATGGATTTGCTCTAAATTAGTAGAGTTTTAATATTTATAATAGCCATTTTATGAAATAAGACACCTATAGTAATAAACATTTATTTTTTTAAATAGGATACTTCTTAAACAAAATAAATAAAGAAAATAATAATCCGTAACAAAACATTAAAAATAAAGCAGTAAACACACTACGTAAAAATTTTATTTATTTTTTATTGTTAACACTATCTTTTTAATATATTTTGAAGATGGTGTTTGAAGCTATTGAAGTTTATGAAAATATATTTTTCGATTTATATTTTTCGTTTCAATTTATTTTAACAAGTTGGTTAAACTTTATATGAGAAATAAGAAATTTTATTTTAATATGCTTTTGATAAATATTGCCGTAAAAATGTTTCTATAATCGTATATATAAATCACAGTAAAGTGCTTAGCTCAAACAGATGGAAAAAACATAAATCATTTAAATTTTGTTCTCCATGTTTTTTGACAGGTCGTAACTTATAACTATGAAAAATTGTTATTGTTTATAAATAACGTTATTGAATGATATTTAATCAGTAAAATCGAAATTTAAACTCATTTTTCTTATTATGAAAATTGAGTAAACCTTTTCCTTAATAATATTAATCTAATAATGATTATGAAAGATAGAATTTAAAAATCATCATTGAGGAAAAATTGATAAAAGAGTCAGTTTTTCAAGATTTTTAAAGAATATTGCATTGCTGTAAATCTAGACTTACACAAACACTTGAAGTTTGTGAAAACACATTAAGATTAAAAAAAAAAAAAAAAAAAAAAAAAGTCAATTGAAAACACATAAACAAAAGTACTCATCTCTTTCTTCTAATTTTTAGAATAAAATTGCATAGATTACGTAACAAAATATTTAAAAATGTTACTTACATGGAAGACTCCGTTAAAAATTTGTATGTTGTTAATTCCTCCAAAATAGACTGCTTTGCTTATCCAAGGCTTTAATTTGCATCTCAAGTGTTTTACAGATATACGAAGACAAATTAGTAAAACAACAAGATCTCCAAATAATTCAATTATAATCCTTGTAAGAGAAAAAAAAAAACTTTTTTTTTTCGAATAATATATTAAAAAACTATCTAATAAAGAGGTGACTAATTTCTATGTTAAACCCTCCAGAGGAAACATGGGTTTCTGTTATGCATGTAAGCAAAAGAAATCGACAAAAAAAAAAAAAAAAAAAAAAAAAAAAGAGAGAGATAAGAATTGCTTAAGCATAACTGCGAATTATTATTATTAATATTTTATTATTTTATTATTATTATTATAATTATTTTCAGCAAGGAAAAAAAAAGAAAAAAGAAAAAGAAAAAAAAAAAATGAAAACACTACATGGAAAATATAAAGAAATGACCAGAAAGTCTTTAAAAAAAACCTTATTCAAACGCAGATGATTCAAATGCTTGTCTTTTACCGAGTTCTTTTTAAACACAATTTCACAAGATAAAGAGGAAAAAATCACATTTTAAATATCCAGGTGCTTAAAAAAATATTAAACTAAAGAAATAGTTCATTTTTAACTAATCGAGATAAATTTCTAAGTAGAAATACACCCACTATTGAAACATTTCATCGATAATTACTGGAATGCGGAAAACTTTACAACGGTAAAAATCCCGTTAAGGGAAAAATATAGTCTATCCGAATACGTACCGTTTCAAACCGGTAGACACGAAGATGCTGAAAGAGATGCTGTTCGGATGAGAGAAGAACATCAAGTGAAGATACGCGTCTCGTAGGCCAAATAGTCCATAGCAGTGACGTCACAGATCTTAGGACAAGTTTTTGGTGTACGCGATTGGTCGAGACCTCTAAGGTAGAAAACTTCAAAAACGCCGGTAAAGGATTCTTTCTCCTGATCTGATTCAAAGATCTATTTTTGAGTTTTGAACAAAAAAGTGTGCATTGATATCAGTAAAAGTTTTAAGCTACCTCCTTTGGTTTTATGTCTTTCTGAATGTGTACTCGAAGTAAAAAAAAAAAAAAAAAAAAAAAAAAGCATAATTTTAGAAAAATTCATTGATGAAATGTAAAATATTAAAATTTAAGATGTTAATTAAAAAAGATAATAATAAAATGCAATGAAACTTTGGTTTAAAAAAATACTAAGCTAAATCATATAAATATATCGAAACATTATAAAACTTTGAATTATTCTTTATCCATTGGTATGTTGTAAAATACTAATCAAAAGCTCTGAGAGAAATAGCATAGAATGTAGAATTTAAAAAAATTATAATCATTACTAAAAATATTAGGCAATATTATGTAAATAATAATCTTCAGTAACGTGTTTCCACAATTATTTACCGGAAAATTCGCCGTACGAAAATAGTGGCTATTGTCTTTAGAATACTGCTCATTTACAATTTCCATACAATAATCATTTTCGCTTTATTTAATATAAAAATAATATATATATATATATATATATATATAATATACATACACATATACACACATACACACACACACATATTTTTTGTAGTAAATAATATACCTGAAAATGAGTGGAATTTTTATTTAATATAAAAATAATATATATATATATATATATATATATAATATACATACACATATACACACATACACACACACACATATTTTTTGTAGTAAATAATATACCTGAAAATGAGCGGAATTTTCTCTTACTATGCTTTTGTTTCTTTCTTTTTCTCTTCTTTCTTTTTTTCTTTTTTAAAGAAAAAGCTGCTAGTTTTTGCAGCAGAGGCTACACATAATCATAACATTTAGTTATCCATAGTATATCTCTCTTCTGTGAAACTTTGCACATTTAAAAAAAAAAAAAAATACTTGTTTTTAAGGTTATAAAATTTAAGTTTTTATTTTTTTATTTTTTATTTTTTTATTTTTTTATCTTATAAAAAATGTGCATCCTAAATCAGTTCAGTATTACAAAACAAAACATTTCACATTTTTTTTTATTATCAAATTCAGTTAGAGTATTTTTGGGGAGGGATTTGCCATCAAGTTGATGCTTCAAAGTCTTGTGGGTATTTTCCCCTTTAACTTATCTACCCATGTTATTTTTAAGAATTTATTTTATCTGTCAATTAAAGTTTTATTGTCACATAAAGACCCATTTAACGTATTTTTATTGGGAATAAGCGCTTTAGTTGAGAACGAAATGAAGATAACTTTTATACAGCATGACAAACAGAAAAATTTTCAGATTAGAAACACGTTAATTTAACGCAGTTTAACCCAAAGTAGTGTCATAATTTTCCAAATAATTTCCATGTTTAACGAAACTGTGGTATCTTTACAAGTTATATATATATATATATTTAACTTATTCTATTTTAACTTATTTTTTTAACTTTTCATTTTAACTTATTACATTTAAATAAAAGTTTTTTTTTTTTTTTTTTTTAAATAATGCAATTTAAATTATTCTGTATATTGTATGACTAACTATAATTTAGGAAGTTGCTTCAAAAGAAATTCAGATTCGCTCAAATTAATATTAAATGGGCGAATTTAAACCTATTAACGTTCAGTGGTTTTGCACTGAAACCAAACATCTGACATAGTTTAACATTTTTTTTTTTCTTTAATGCAACAATTCAATATTTTTCCCCCTTGTTTTAACCGATCTTAAAATTTTTGTTTTTTTCTGTTTGTTAGATAGCAGCTCTCCTTAGAAATTTAATAAATGCTGTTTCAATGGAAGAAAAAGAATGAAGTCATATGAAATTTTTTAATAGATGCGAGTGCACTATGCTATTTGGGTGATACACTCGTTTCTAGTTTTTTTCACCGGATGAAGAGCCGTGCTGTCAAAATAGACTTGAAATAACTTCTGCTAATTTTTACAATGTATAATGTATGTTTACAGAGTTATCTATTTATTAAATTAAATATTATAAGAATTTAATCAGTTTAACATATTGATGTTCCAAACTGTAAACGTCTCGAAAATTAAAAATGATTACTTTTTTCAATTTATACTTAATCTATAAAATTATACTTAATTAAAAATGATTATTTTTTTCTACTTATAATCTATTTGTTCTTAATTAATTCTTAATTAATCTATTTATACTTAATTAATATAATCTATTTTATACTTAATTATAAATGATTATTTTTTTTTCTATTTATACTTCTTATGTATCTAGTAGGCATTTTGAAATTAGTTTAACAATTTTAAAAAGAAAGTATGTAGTGAACGTTAAAGGGTTAAACTAAATTCTCGTATTGTTTCAAAGAACTCCATCTTTGCTTAAATAACTATTTTCTTTTTCTCTTTTCGAGTACTCGCTTTTAAAATATGTTCTCTGTGTTACTTTTGTGCTATCTTGAAGCACTTTCTCTCTCCTTTTATTTCCTAAGCTACTTTCTCACTCAATTACTAAAATTAATAATTTTATTTATTTAAAAAAGTAACTTATAATTTTCAGATAAACCATTTATGATAAAGAAAAAAGAAGTACTTGAATCATTCTTTTCAATTTATATATAGAAATGTGTAAGGTGGTCCACCCTATTTCTTTTAGATACTGAATTTAAAAGAAAAATCTGGAAATTAAAATCTAGATTATTTGCTGCATAAACAAATTGAAATTAGTTAAACTTATTACATCGACTCTTTCATTTTAATTATTAAGTACGAATTAATTTACTGATCTAAATATTTTATTTATCCATTACAAATGTAATAAAAATAAATAATCTTATTTCATATCTAAAATTATGCACATCATTTCTATTAAAAAAAATAGGATGAAAACTTACACTGTACGCTTAAGTAACGTAAAATAATGTAGCAAAATTAATAAATTCAATACATAAACAAAAAATTTAAGCTTAACAACTTCAAATAAATTTAAAATAGAAACTTTTTTTCGATCCTTTTTTATTTTTATTTAACCTATTATGTAAATTATTTTTACTTTACTTTATACCGAACGGATAGCGACAAATATATTTTATACACTTGAGTGGTTCTAATATGAAATCATTAATATATCTGTATAAATCTACTTGTTCTCACAAAGTATTTAGTCTTTTCAAGAGCACAACATAAAGCCAAATTTCATGGTAAATTTGTGTTGTTTAGTAGTATATTACTTGGCTTTTGGTTAATAAGCAAATCAAAATTTTTGAAAACAAGATTCATAAATGCCATAAAGAGTGAAATTAGTCAATGCTTTATATAAATAACCAAAAATTGGACCAATTAAATTTAAAGATAAATAAAGTTAATTGATTCTTTGTTATCACAACTTTGTCATTTATATCTTATAATGTACTATGTCACTGCATATGTACTGTATATGTTTGTACATGTAATATACTATATATATTATATATATGTATTGTATAAACGTAATATTGTATACATATATTTTAATAAAATATTTCTGGAATGATGACCATTTATTAAAAATTCAGACGTTAATAAGTCATTAATATAAACATGGGCATTTTCCTAGTCCCCACGTGAATCAGCATAACCAAACATTTTTTCTTCATTTTAACGTTGTTGTTTTTTTTTCCCAATACCATCACTTTCGAATACTAATCTTTTCTAATAATTTTCTACGTTTAAATAAAGCGAAAAGAACTATTTGTAAATAGAAATACATCGAGCATTATCTGCGGAATTGGGTGGCAAGGGCATCGATAATAAATAAATAAATAAATGTCGATAATTTTCGACCTTCGCACTGTAGAAGCTATTGTATTTTCCCTGTTGTTGGCTTGGATTAAAATTGCGTTTTTTGGAGGTTAGTAATTAAATTTTATTTTCGCAGCTCTCGCATTCGCGGATAATCTGCTCACGAATAATCAGTGCTCTACTGTATTGAAAGCAAAAAATCCTCTGAAATATTCTCATGAGAATTAAAAAACCATTAAAATTACCTGTATACCAGATTAGAATATATAGCTTAATTCTTGCCATCTGAAATTTCTAACATGACTATAACTTTGATTTATAGGTAAGTAGTTTGTAATAAAATGCTGGTTGTATCATTCTTTAAAAAGCTGTATCAGCATATTCCTTACTTGAGAAATATTGATTTTTATAAAAATTGTAGTTACCCAATATATAACACAATTTTCAGGAGAAACTTTTAAGAATTCATTTTCAGAATAATTAAGTTTGGCCTAAACGCGTACACAGTTCTTCGAAAAACAAAAAAGATATCGATAGTGTAATAAGAGAAATAATTGTCGGTCCGTCTCTTTATCAATTAAGTCCTGGAAAAACGGGGAGGTTTGCCGCACTGAACTTGCTGCATTGGCAGGACGTTGCTTCAAGGACAGATCAAAAAACTTTGCAGGCATCTTTTCGAAAACTGGCTTTTTTGAAAATTCAGATTTGAAGGGAATTCTTATTGAACTTTCGTTCATGGAAATCTATGTATCTAAATATTGTAAAAAAATCAATTTTCACTTTGCCAAGTAATACGAAATGCAGAAATTTATAAATTTTGAAAAATGTATAGTAATTTTAAAAGAAGGTTTTAATTTTAATAAAAAGACCAATTCCTGACAATCATTCTCAAATCTATTACTTTATACTTATCTGAGAAAGAGATTTTTTACCAGCAGGCTTTGGCCGCTTCGTGGTTACTATACTTAAATGGTGGTACCGGTGGTAGTGTCAATGTCAATTGTCCATCCACGCTAGGGACATGGGCCTAAAAGGGAATTCCCTCCGGGAGGGGATTTTTTCTAAAGGTATGGGGGCCCGTATTTACGCGAGTTTCTCAGAAAATCGCAGAAAGCTATATTAGAATGGATTTTCAAAACAAACTAAATCACTATTTTTTATATCACTTTATATATATTAACTAAATAAAATCCATCGAATTCAGCCAAATTAAAAATAAATAAATAAAATAAAAAATAAGGATTATTCGAACCCAAAAAAGAAGAGTTTATAATGTTCTTAAATTTTTATTTGTTTTCTTGTAATAAAATAATTCCTGTAATAAATTCTACAAATGAGTTCAGAATGAATAAAAAAAGGGGTTACAACAAACAAAAACAATTCAATATTTAAATTCATTCGTAAAGGAAAATTTATTGTGTTATAATAGAAGATTCAAGATACATGTAGTTTATAAAAATTTATATTTTATTAGTTTAGAAATATTTTTTTTTAATTAAAACAAAATATATATATTTAACTATAAAAACTTCTTAACAAATCATAAAATAAAGGGAAGTACTACCGATTTGGGGTCTTGCTTTTGCCTAGGGGGAGAGTTTTTTCGGAAGAGTTTTTTCGGTTTTTCTTACTTTTGCCTCTAAGTAGAAGAACGTGTTTTTTTTACACCTGAAGAAGAAAGGCCACGTCCTTTTGAAACTGGTAGTGCTTCCCTTTATTTTATGGTGTGTTAAGAAGTTTTTATGGTTAAATATTTATTGTACACCAGTTTTTTAGTTTGTAAAAAAAAAAAAAAAAAAATCATAAAATATCACACTTAAGTTTTATGGAGCATTCAGCTAATTTATTCCTTAAATCATTATTAATAATATTTAAAAAAAATTTCGGTTAAAATTGTATTTTATGTCCCACTAGGTCAACGAAATGAGCCCATTGGTGTCATTTCTGGATTCATCCCTTGGGATGGTCCGAAGAAAAGCCTCCAGAATTTTGGTCCTCTACGGAGAGGAGAGAAGAGTTTATAATAATTAAAATGGAAAAATGCAATAAATAAAATTGTTTATTTAAAAGTAAATAAAAGGAATTGTTCTGTTATTCCCATTTGGAAGATATACCTGAAGATATTTAGTTTAAATTTTCGAAAATTTTGCAACCAATTTTGTTCTTAGAATGACACTTACTTTTCTTTTCTTTCTTTCTTTCTTTCTTTTTTTTTTTTTTTTTTTTTTTTGGCTTTTTTTTTATAAAAAGTAATTCGTGCGCTAACTTCAAGTACACTTTCTGAGTAAAAAAAGAAAAAAAAATTATTGAATCTCATGTTAGCTTATTGGCAAAATGTGCTTTTAAGTTATTCAAATTTAAAAATTTAAAAAGTGTAACTATAAGGTTTTGTATATATTTTTTTTCAATGGAAAATACATAGCTGTCAAATGTTTTGACTTTAAGATACCGGTATTATTTTAAAGATTTTTTTTTTACCAGTTTTTGTAGCAGTTTTCAGTGTTAAATAAAATGAAATATTCTGAAAAAAAAAAATATACTGGTATCTAAAAATCAGAATACTTGGCAGCTGTGAAAATGACAAAAAAAGAAGAACAGTTTTTTATTTTTTGAAGTCTTTAATAATTTTAATACAAATTTCAAAATATTTTTAAACTAGCGGCGAATAGGATAGTCTTGTACCTTTCGAACATGGAATTCTACAAACTTTTCCGTAGAGCGATGGTATAAGTTTAGCATGATGAACAAAGAAAAAATAACAGTCAATTTATAAAACAAGTGACTAAAAAATCATTTTTTGGAAAAATGTTTCAGTGAAAAAGTTATACAGCATTTTCATGAATACTTTTTCCAATATTTTCTCCCGTGATTTTTGGTTTAAATTATTTATAATGAAATCGATATTTTGTTATAAGATTAAATATTTTAATTTAATCTTTAATTTCGTTTAGCATATTCATTTAATCTTATAATCGAAAGGTAAATCAAAGGTAGATATACATTAAATAGCCTTGAAAAAGATTCCAGGTGATTTGAAACTACTTAAATATATTGTTTTTGAAGGTCTCTTATATATGTATAAAATTGTACTTTATTTACTACTTTCTTATCGATTACTTTGATTAAATGTTTTGAGACTAAATCAAATAATATGAAATATCAGTATTTTTATACACATAAAAGATTGAAAAAAAAAAATAATAACTGATAAAATATCTCAATCAATGGTGTTCAATTATTATTTTTTATTGATTTTTTTTTTTTTTTTTAATAAATTGTGACACCATTAAGTGTTTGGTTATGTCTCAAAATTTTTGCCACAGTGACAAAGAAAATGTAGATAATATTCACCCCCAAATTATTTAATATGGTACATTTAAGTCATATGTTTGGAATGTTATTTCAATTATTCGTTTATAAAACTAGATAGGTAAATCATTAATGTATATATAGACCACAATTTATAGCTAAATTTGGAATAAAATACTTTTAAATTTACTGAGCAACTTGTTTCTAACTGACTATATATACTGTTCGTCTATTAATGCAAACAAGGCCTAATATTTCTATGTGCATTATATTATTTTGTCACCACTATTTTTAAAAAGAATTTGTTTTTGTTGGAGGTTTTAATATTATAATATTATGGTAAAAATTACTGTTGACAAATAGTGGTGACAGAGTATTAAAAAAGTAAGAATGCTGCAATCCTTGAATGCAAGTCGCATCACTCGGGGAAAATGCTACTGCGAAAGCTGTGATTACTGGCGATATTAAAAAAATTTGGCAGTACGGAAGGTTTCATATAAAAACTTATAATATTTCCATTTAATATTTATAATTAAACTGTATTAGGTTTTTTCAATAAAATATGTATTTAGACAAAAGTTCTTATAGTTTTTCATAGATTTTTTACAGATCTGAAATCTTTAAATTACGTTTTCTCAGTTTACATTTTTTCTTGAATTCAAGATCTTCAAAATGCTAAAACTTCTAAATATATTTAAGATAATCTTAATATATATATATTTAATTTTTAATTGAACATATTTTAAAGAATTAGAAATGGATTTTTCAATACCTTTAAAAGAAAATATATTAAAAATTAAAATATAACAAAAATCTTTTTTTTTTTTTTTTTTTTTCTTTTTCAGATTTTTACATAGACATAGACTTTTTACTTTCTTAAACACTTATCAATAAATTGTAAAAATCATCAGAGAAAGCGCAATTTAAGGGTTTCAAATCTGTAAAAAAAGTATCAAAGCCCATAAGAATTGTTGCCTGAATATGTATTTTATTGAACAAACCTAATATACAGAGGTTGTTCGCACATTTTTTAGACGATTTTGATGGAGTGTACTGAAGCAATTGCACTCATATCTCGTGTTTTAATTGTTCAGTTTGATAGCCCTTGTTCTTAACTATCATTCTACATCGTAATTTCTATGATAATAATGCTTTTTATAATATCGGAAGAGGTATATTTTTCTACTCCTCTTGAACGGCTTTCCAAAGTCCACAAAGCGTTTTAGTCGGTGTTTGGATAATGTTGATTTTAAGAGTCAAAAAACACAAAAATCCAACAGTGATACATCAGGAGATTTAGCAGGAATATCAGTGAAGGGTATGGTTTTAATTCCCGTTTTTTGTTCCATTTTTTTCTAGAAAAGCAATTGCGGATTGCGATGTGTGTCTGCTTGTTTTGTCTTGATACAGTTCAACGGATTGATAGCATTGTGGATAAAGATCTGGATTTTCATTTTTAAAAATTGGAATTAAAATATGTTCTTCATAGTATTTAGGGCTGATTTTGACATTTTTGTCACATTTTTTTTTTCCCTTTATCTTGCGCTTGTATGAAAAACCAGTGGCAATCATTAATCCTTTAGAAAAACTTTCTTTTGATGCTTTGAACCATGTAGCAAAAACTTTTTTTCTCCACTTTTGTCATAATAAATTGATCCTTTTTTATTGCAACCACTTAAATAGACCCAAGATTCATCTATTGTTGCGACATTTTTCATTTTTCTCCTGATAAATGCTTTTCATAAAGATTTCACTAAAAACTCTCTTTGGAAAGAGCGGAAACCTATCCTTCCATCCACTGCCTTTTTAAAAGCGCATTTTTGCATCTAAACAAAAATTCTAAATATCAGAAGATAAATAAAACTTCCAAAAATATAACTGTTGTAAAAATAAAATTCTCCATACAAACGATTTTTTCTTACTGCGAAATAAAATCGTCTAAAAAATGTGCGAACAGCCTCTGTAGTTCAATTTATAAATATCAAAATGAAATATAAGCTTTTATATGAAACATTCAGCGTTGCTAAGTCAAAGGTGCTAAGTCCCTTTAAACCGAGAAAGAGAAGGGGGGTGGGGACAAGAAAAAACTCAGTTCATTCCTTATTTCAAATTACCCATATTTTGATAAAATCGCCTTCTTGATCTAAACGTCACGAATGCGTAATTGTATGGAAGAGATCGCAAAACAAAAGCGAACCACTGTGACGTATTTCGCATCAAGCACTTTGTCAAGCATAATCAATAAAAATTTTACTGCAATCATGCTGGTTAAAATCATTAAATTTACGTTAGTATTTCCAGCAGCGTTTGTGTCGATCCATTGAACAGGGTTACCGTATGTGTTGAGAAATATGAGCCATAGAGGCAGGGTATGAATAACGAAATTGAACCATTAGTAATACTCTGCATTCTTACTTCCAAACGAATAACACGTAAATGACTTTAACCTAAGTTAACAAAATATCGAAAACGTAATATGTATCGCCAGACAAATCATTTAGCAATGACAGAAAATGCGATTTGTTCTAAATCACTGAAGTTAAGATATATTAGACATGTGTTTAAGAGGTCTGCCGCAGAGCACAATTCCCTCGAGCTACAGTCTGAAACTTGTCACGCGTTATCACCTGCCGTGTCTCTGATATGTTTGATTTTGCCATTCAAGGGAATCCATTTCCCGATGCGGGTATTTTACACGCGCTTTAAGTGTTTTTACGTGATGTCTATTAATTAGGATCTTTTTAAGATAGAAACAAATCCAGATTTTTTTTTATTGTGAGAGATGATCCATATGTGACCTACAACTGTAAAAGTATGTAGCACAAGCGAATTTCAATGTTCCAATCACAGGTCGCAAAGCAAAAAAATTGCACGAGAATTTTTAACTGTTTCTTGCAATTTTTTACTCGGTGAAACCAAAAACCAAAATAAAAAAAGTTCTATCGCGCCTAGTTTAGTTGCAATACGTACATTTTTAATTGAATTTTGAGTGAAATCATGAAAATTAGTATCCCATAATTCATTATACAAACATGTTTAATAATTGTATCTTACTTTAAAACAATATTATAAATATAAAACTAAAGGTAAAAAAAACAAAATTGAAAATTGAAAATATGAGGGATGTAGGGGTAGTATTAGGGGTGAAAGTGGAAACATGTTCTTAGAAGGGGGTGTGGTCAAAAAAAGAAGAAAAAGTTTCACAGGTGAACACATAATATTAAATATATCATAAAGGGACTGTCTGCTTAATTACGAGGAAGAATATGTTTAATTTAATGTAATAAAATTATTTTTTATTTATTTATTTACTTTTTATTTTATTGGAAATCTCTTTATTTTGCAAAAAAAAAAAAAAAAAAAAAAAAAAAACATTCGTGACAAATAAAAATGGAAGTAATTTTTGTATTCGATATCCTTAAAAACATAAAATTTACCAAAAAAATTCATGCAGCTGACAAAAAGTTCTTTTTTGCAGACCTGTGTTATGAGCACACTTTTGATGCGTATCGATTTAATTTAATATTACTAAAATACGAATTATCTTTAAACTTTTGGAATATAAGGTACATGTTATACCTCATACATTTCAGCAAAACTTTTGTCCCGAAGAGGAAAAGAGGACCAGTAAAAATTTCAACAAAAGTCAAAATTTTTGGATTACCCTGTAAAAAGTAATGCTCGAAATGCGTTTTGGCTGTAGCATGTGATTATGAGGATTCTTCTAATTATTTATATACATTTTTTAAAAGGCTAATGCATTATATTCATGGAGATATAACGGTTTCTGTAAAAAAATTCAAAAAAATACCACTTTTTTTTTATTATAACACGTAAGATATTAGACCCAGTGCAAAGCCATTTTTAGGAATCTTGGTATACTACATTACACACAGCATAATGCAATCAAAATGCAAAAATGTTAAGTATCTTATGAAATGTGAGCATTTTCACTAAATAATTTTTAACTACGCATGCGCAAGCTTTAAAAAAAAATCACTGGCATAATTTAATAGCCAAAAGTATTGAGCTTATTTATAGGAAAGCCCCAAACAAATATTGTGTAAATTCAAAAAAGTTATGAAAGATAGAATGAACAGAATTTCAGTTCCTCTCAAAATAAAGGCTAAACTATAAGGAGATTTTACTCCCATTTGATTTAATCACTGACGAATGATAATACGGTGTTCGCTGGTTGTAAATAAATGTTGATAAAACCCCTTATCATTTTCTCTTTTTTTTTTTTTTTTTTTTTTTTTTTTCGAGGAACTGAGATTCTGTTCATTCTATAAATTATAACTTTTTGAATTTACACGATATTTGTTTGGGGTTCTCATATAAGTAATTCAATACTTTTGGCTATTAAATAATGAAAATGAAATTTTTAAAAGCTTGTGCATGCGTAGTTAAAAACTATTTTTTTTTTTTTTTTTAATGCTCGTATTTTATAAGATGTTTAGCATTTTTGCATTCTGATTGCAGTATGCTACGTCTAATGTAGTACATCAAGTTTCCTAAAAATGGCTTTTACTAGGTCTAATATCCTATGTGTTACAATTAAAAAAATATCATTATATCACAATGAATATATGGGGTAAGTAGCCTCATAAAAATTCATACAGATAATTAAAAGGCTCCTCCTAATCACATGCTACAGCAAAAAAACGCATTTCAAGCATTACTTTTTACAGGGTGATCCAAAACATTTTCACTTTTGTTTAATTTTTTACTGGTGCTCTTCTCTCTTGAGGACAAAACTTTTGCTGAAATATATGATTTATAACATGTCCATTATACCCCCAAAGTTTCAAGATAATTCCTTAAAATGCTTTTAGGCTATTTGACAAAACGTCTAAATTCGAAAGTGTCCAAATACTTATTCGTAGATAGTGTATAATTAAAGACAAAATAATAATAATAATAATAATAATAATAAGTACATTTCTCGAATTTTTTAACGGATTAAAAAGCAAAAAACTGTCCTTATATATATATATATATATATATATATATATATTCTCTTAATAAAAGTATTGCAATGATAACTCTAGGTGTTTCTTGCTTATTTCAGTTCTACTGGTTATATGCAGATTTTTCAAAATCACAAAGCATAGTAAAATTATACTTTGTGTAACTGAAATACAATCTTTTCTTAAGCACTTCTTCGCTATCTTTGCAATTTTTGAAAATTTTGGTAAACATTTAACAATTCTTTTCCAATATATTTAATCCAATATATCTGTTGGCCGAATGGTTTGCGCTCGGACTAACCATTCAGTGAAGCATTCGATGCCAGGAGCCGGGATTGAATCCCGGTTCAAGTACGGATGTTCGTATTGGTTTAAAATCCCCTTTACACCATAGGTTACGGTCTAATGAGTCTTAATATGAAAAGTAAAAGACTGTAGATTGCGTCAGCCTGAATTCTAGTATGTTTGTTCAACATTCAGATATAAGAAACTTTACGATAAAAGTTTATAAGATTTGCTCTATGAACTATTCCAACTTATTTTATCTATGCAAATCTTTTTGTGACTTCCAAGTTATCAATAATGAAACACAGAAAGAGAAATACTAATATATTATCATGTAGATTTAATTGAATTAGGAAGAGCTTCGTGTAAAACGTCCTTAGAATGAAACACTAATTTTGATAATATTCAAAAAGGAAAAAATTTATGTTTTTATATAAGTACAGCCTATATTATTTATATAATCTAAGTGACAACCTAGTGTAATGCATTTATACTACGAGGAAAGTTTTATTGTCAGAAATTTTTGGGAAAAGGGCCGAAAAAATAAAGAAATAAAAAAGCTTTTTGTTTTAGATTTGGTGCATTAAATGGAGAAATTAATAATCAATAAATGGGATTTTATTTAAAACCATTGTAGTTTTTTTTTTTTTTTTTTTTTTTTTTTTATGAATGGAAATGCACGTTTTATTTTACAAATGAATTACTTTTAAAAAATGCATTTTTTTTTTCCAAAGATTAGAATTAAAAGAAGAATTTTTTTTTTTTTTAGCTTTTAGTCAGTATTTTTTTTTTTTTTTTTTTTAGCTTGAAAGTTGTATCCAATGCTTTCCAACAAATTTGAAAAATGTTAATAATTTCGGTTTGCCTGACTGTTTCCCTACTTGTCTATCACTAACCGTTCTATTTTTCGTGAAAAAGGAATTCCGTGAAACAAATTTTCCCATATGTTAAATCACACGATGTGTGTTTTATACAAAACCGCAATGATTTTTTTTTTTTTTTTTTTTTTTTTTAAATAAATAAAATTCAGAAGCTCCTATGCCATTTTTATTTTCTCTTACACAACTCGTGTGCGAGTGAGAAAGTATAGTTTTGATTTCTAATTTTCGGAATTAAGATTTTGCTATAATTACAACATTTGAGGTCCCCTGAATCTAAAAATCAGGTTTTTAGCTGTCAATTATATGTGTCTGCGTGTGTTGTTATTAGTATAATGAAAACAGACAATATCGGGAGAGCCAAATTCGTTATTTTATATCTGTATGATTACTTGAAACATTTACTAAGATTGGTCAAATAGTCCGTGAACAAAGTCACATGAAAGAATTCTGTGATGCAGAAATTCTTATTGTAACAGTTTAACATTTTAAACTGCTCTAAACATAATGAAATAAACATATATTTTTCATATGCACAAAAACATGTTTCCTGCACATTATTATATAAAAATATATTGTCACAGAAAAGATTCGGATAAATTGAGGCCTATTGTAGGAATTGACTTGAACTATAGTTAACGTTATGTTACATATGTTTTTTAGTTTTCTAAACTTAAATAAGTATATTGTGTGATTACAATTCATAAAGAAAGTATTCATAAGTAGTTTACTGGGCCCCACAAATGAATTTGGATATATCAGGAGCTAAGGTAGGAAATTACCTAAAAATATACAATTTTTAGGCAATATACAGATATATCTAAATTTATACTCACATTTTTTTATTGAATGTAACTGATGGAAATGCCTCACTAAATTGTAAGATGTTCAAGAGAACTATCAATAAGAAACTTACACTTGCCCAGCAATATTTTAATAAAACTATATTGCTATTAATAAAATATTCTATATAGGATAATACAGGTTTTAAAAAAAAAAGTAGTGTCATTGCCACATTAGATTATTTTATTTCTTAAAAATAAATAAATAAAAATTAATATTAAAATAAAACCTCACTGTTAAAAATTTCTGTAAATTTAATGTAAATATTTATCCCGAGTCTCTGTAAATTTACAGTAAAAAGTGAATAATCGAGATTCTTAATCTTTATTCTGTATTTTTACCAAATTTTATTATTTAAATTTTTAATTAAAATTGAAAATGGCTGTTTTTACTTTAGAAAAAGCATTCTAAGTCCGAAATATATCCTCAACAATAATTAATTAATTTAATATTAGTTATTAAAACCAATGTATAAAATAAGTTTTTTAACATCTCCGTTTATTTTTCTCTGTAGTTTTACGTAAGACTTAAGATAATAGATTACAAAGAGTTTTCTGTTGAAATTTTTAACAGTGTATTGAAAGGATAATCTCGAATGCTAACCATAAAGTAACTGATTATAAAAACATGACGTCTATTTAAGTAAATATTGAACTATTTGGTATTTATCACTTTATTATGATTTTTATATATCATGAAATATTTTATTGTATTTTATAGTATTTGTTCTTTGACTCGGTATTTAGAAATCTACCCATTGCCCTTAATATACCAATTCGTTATTGTTTTACTGTACCAGCATTATAAAGTTTATTACACCTCGAAGGCAAATATTTTTCTAAAGTCTCAGCAAGAGCTAAACGCGCGAATACGTTTGTGTATCAACTGTGAAAATCAGCAAAGTTGATTTTGTAAACGCGGTAGCTTCCGAAACATTGGGAGAAAGCAAATATCCTGCAGCGGTTGGTTAGTCAAAGAATTAGGTGATCAGAAATATTCCCTTAGGCAAGGTTACGCATCTACGAGAAAGTTGAGACTTTCTATAGTGATTTTAAAGTAAGAGAGGCATGTAAATCTTTGTGAAAAATACCGTTTATTTTTAATTTAAAGAAGATTTGGTATGTTTGGAAGTTTAAAGTATGTTAAATTATAAGTCGTTACCTTAATGTCAAAGCCATTGTTCATTTTACTTATAGATTATTCGAAGAAAACGAAACGTTTTGGAAATGCTTTTATTTTCACTTACATAAAACAATTAAACAAAAAACAACCATAAATAAATAATTAAATAAAACACGATAAAAAAGCTTTTTAAAAAAAAAGACAGTTTTTTATGGCAATTATCTAAAGTTTTGTCTTTGTTTATGTACAGTAAAATACATTAGGGTTTATATAACAAACATAATGAAGCATATTCATTTAGGAAATATTTCAATAGAATTTAGAAAAATGAAACATGCAATTATAAAAAGTTTAAGAAGATAATTAAGGTAAAGATTTCTAAAAGGGTATTGCAGTATTTTTATTATACAAAATCAACAACTATCAGTGTGTGATTTAAAATAAAATTCACATGAAGAAGATAGAAATAAACGAATAAGAAAATCCTTTACAAATTATAAAAAAAATTCTTTTGCGAATTGCAGCCACACTTGATAATCTGCAGTAAATGAACACACAAAAAATATGCAAAGTTTCCAAAATGTTTAATTCTTCTAGTCAGCTTATATTTCGCGTTCTTTAATTTCAGTAGCCTGCTTTATTTAGCAATGGTTACTATACTAATTATTTTTCATTCATTCGTAGTAAGTCACGTGATTAAATATAGTTTAATATATGACAGAAATTTCAAAATGGAAGAACTACTTCAATTTTTACCGGTATGTTTCGACCAAGAAAAATTTTCTCAATCTGGTGAATTTATTAAGCAGGGCGATCATTAGACTTATTAAAATTATATAAAATATGATATTTTCTTTAAGCCATTGCCATTTCAAAACAATTGTTTATGTGAAAAAAAAAATCCTTTAAAAAGAATATATATATATGTATATATATATATATATATATATATATATATATATATATATTCAAATTCAGTGTGCTTTTCGGATTCAAAACAATGTTTCTTTCGGATATCTCTGTGGAAGTTTGGGCATTGCCAGAGCGAACATTCTGCCCTCCCCCTCTCTTGCTGAAAATGACAAAAAAGGTTTATTTATACAGAAAAACACCGTTTATAGGTTTCTCGTTTATACATCTTTTACATTTATACGTCCTTTTAGTGAAGTTCCAATTCATTCCTATTCATTTTAATGTAAACATTCTTCGTTTATAAGCCGCTCAATAACGCTTATACGTCTTTTCCACTTTTCCAAAATTCACAAAGTTTCTCGACCGAACATTATTTTCCCGTTATAAATAAGGTCTAAAATTCGTTTTAAATATCAATTTGGTGTGCTATGTGAACTATGATTCCGTTATCATGACTTCAGAATTATTTATAGTCGTTGAACTTGTCGGAAACAAATTGTCTCATGATAATTTAAGCGATGATGGTGTAGAATGTAAACAATTACTTCACCTTCCTTTAAAGGTACAATGGATTACATTGAAAAACTTCGAACTTATTTTGTTTGTCAAAACACAAGTGAAAATCATTTATTGAACTCAATTCAATTCGCAATGCAGTTCTTAATACGAACAAACAGAACGGATATGCGAGTGAGTAGGTTTCTTCCGTAGTACTAGTATTACACTATGGGCAGCTTTCGCTGGTCTGGGACTCAACCTTAAGGGTGGTCCGGAAACTTGCCAATTGCCATCACATCTTTGATCCTACACGGAGGGGATGACAAGCAGAATGCCAGGCGATTATTAAATATTTTTTAATGTAATTAAGTAACCACTTGTATGGACATAAATCCCATATTATTAGAGGTAAGTAATATACATATAATTAATACTCAAGATGTGTTCATTTAGTATTCAAGACTTGTAATACAATCCTCAAGATATGAGGTATAAGTAATTACAATTAGTACTGAAGTCGTGTGATTTTTCACACTTTTTATAATAAATGTTTTTTTCTTTTTATTTAATTATTATTTTCAAATATAAATTTTACTGTAATGTAATATAGAATTACTGGATGAAAAAAAAATGTTAATTATTATTTTCACATAAATTTCGCTTCAGTACCATTAAATTTGTAGCACTCAAAATTTTATTATTATTATTATTTTAATTTTGATTATACGTCTTTTCATTTATACGTTCTTTTACGTCAGTCATTTGAAAGACGTATAAACGAGGGTTTACTGTAATAGTAATCGTATTTGCATACTCGGAATTCTTAAAATTACATTTTCTATAAATTAAAAAATACTAACTAAATCTCGTACATTGAACAGATTTGTTACAAAACAAAGATAAATAAATTAAATACAGATTATATATATTGAAATATATCGTATATATATATATATATATATATATATATATATATAAATTAAAACTCGATGTTCAGAATAAATAAGAATTATATATATATATATATATTATTGGAAAGTAAATTTTATACATATACAATTGAGATGTGAAACCGGTACCAAGCTTATAAAACTCTCCTCTCTTTTTTTCCGTAGAGAAAACAGGTATATATACAGTAGCGGCTTGTAAAAATCAGTTTTTTTGAAAATTCACTAAAATATTGTGATCAGCGAAGCGGGTGTCTGCTGATTTCTGTTCAAAATTTTTGAAACTATCTTATTGAAAGAATTGGCAATAACGTAAAGTCACTCACATTACGGAACAGTTTTCATTTTCCAATATTACAAGCTTTTCGTGTAGCCCTTTATTTAAAACGTAAGCGTTACACTAATTACGTTCTCTAAAATTTCAGTCAACTAAAAAACTTACATCACAATTAAAAAAAAGAATTTCCAACATTTATCACGTATAGTCTGCAATGTGCCCTATACTTTTCATGACCTGTAAAAAAGCTATGCATTTTATATACATAATTTTCTTTATGCAGAAAATTTAAGTAGTCTTCAATAACATACTTCAGTTTCAAATTGTAAAGTAACTAAAAACATGCTTAGCCAGCAATGCTTTGGGCATCTTTCGTGCGTTCCTAAAGAAGTAAATGCATAAACAAAACTCTATAAGTAAGCAAGTATTATATTATGTGCATTTTAATAATGTATATCGATATTTCAGAATCTAAAGCACAACACTACTAAGATATATTTTAATTATTCCTCCTCTCACAGACAGTAATGCATAAGAAATTTTTGGTGCATCCCTGTAAACGAATTGTAAACATACTTCATTTTTAATAAGGCTTATAGTGCAGTGAATCTTAATAATAGCTATGAATTTCTTAGATTGACAAGCTTAATTATGGAAGTCATCGATCGACATGCAGGTAAAGGAACCAAAGTCATAAACACTTTTTGACTTTATAGTTCCGAAGTATTAAAAATTAAAAGTTTACAGTATGTCTGTGTTTTTAGAATAATAGTTGACTGTTAATATTTCTCAAAGGAATAAAAACATTTATCGCTAATATCGGAGAAAAAAAATGCAATTCACCAAAGGTATGAAATAATTGTTAAATTCTAAGTACTGTGTACTACAGATGGCTATAAAGTAAAATTTAAATTATGTGAAAATAGATTTTATTCAACGTTAACTGCCGTTGGGAAACAAATAACCTTAAATTCGTACGAAATATCTATGTGATATATATATATATATATATATATATATATACAGTAACCGCCGCTTAATAAATTCACTGGTTAATAAAATCAGCCGCTTAATCTGATCAAAATGCCGGGACCGGAATCCAATCAATACAAACTACTTTTAAAGCCGCCGCTTAATAAAATCAGCATCGCCGATTAATAAACTCAAAAATATCTCCTCAGCAGCCAAAAATATCATTTAGGCGTATTAATTTTTTTTTTTTTTTTTTTTTTTTTTATTCACATTGTAATTTTTTTTCTTTTTTAGAAATAGAAAAAGAAGTTAAAGCATAAAAAACCCTCCGTTATCGCTCATTATCGAAGATTTTACACTTGTAGCACAGTTACAAATTAAAAACGCCCCGCCCCATAACTTATCTCCGTAACAATTTCAAGGAACGTATTCTTCAAAACGCAGTGATAAGTTACAAATTTGATTTGTAATGATATATATATATTTTTCTAATTATTAAAAAGAAAATTCTAGTTCTTATTTTGAAATTACAATAATTGATGAGGTTTAAACGGAAAGATTTTAAATTTATAAGAACAGTGCGAACTTCAGTAAAGTAACGATGATTTTCCTCAAACGAAAGTGCATGGGAACTTGGAATGCGTTTAATTTACTTTTATCAAAGAAACAATTAATTATCTGTAAAAAAATTAATTAGTTTTGTTTACTAATTCCATTATTCGTTACCTTTTGAAGCTTCTTTCCAAATTCATTGAAGTAATACCTTTTCTTTAAGTGCAGGAACGTTCGCCTGATATAAAAATCAGCCACTTAATAAAATCATTTTGGCTCAGAACAAATGTGATTTTAATAAGCGGCGGGAACTGTATTTAATTTGAATATAATATAATTAATAATATTCTGTATTTTCTTATAGCCAAGAATCGCCTTTATGCTAAATTTTCTACTTTTTCTACATAAGTAATCTACTAACGCAACATCACTCAATTAAAAATTGAGGAGAAATTTCTTTTCCGACATTTTGTTCTACAGTTCCCACCGGTCCGTTTCACATGGTTGGAAGTGATAGGGATAACTGGAAGGGACGACTTTCACTATATTTTCCCTAAAAAAATCCCCGTGATAAGAGAGCAGCTCTTTTGTGTTTTTTGGAGACGCTTACGCTTAAAACTGGCATATTTTTCCCAGAACAGTTTTATAATTATTTTCTATTGTAACGGAGTAATATTTTCTTCTATATGCATAATACTAAGTAATATAGTTATATTTATTTTCAAAATATTTTATAAATTAATAAAACAATTACTACAAATATTTCTGGGGTGGAAGTGGGGGTGAGGAGTTACAGTTGAAGCCACGAGTCACCTCTGGATATATATATTCTAATCAATCAATCTATTAGTTCAAAGAGATTGAAATGTAAGGTCTAATATTTATACGAACTATACGAAAAATGCCAGAGCCGAGAATCGAACCCGGGTACTTTGCTTACTGTGCGGATGCTCTACCCTGACTGATTAACCACATGACAATTTTTGCATAATATCTGTTGGAAAAATGACCGTTTCTACAAACGCAGGTGTACAGTCGGCAAAAAATAAATAAATAAATAATTAATTAATTAAAAATAAAACGCCTTCTACAATTTTTCCTTCAAAAATGCCAATAGTAAATATTTTACTCATATAAATTAAAACTGTCTTGCAAGAATCAAATCTGTGTTCTTTATTTAAAGAATATTACAATAAATTGAAAATACAATTATAGTTTTTCACTAAGTTTTCAGTTATCCGATGAAATTGATTGTAATCGAGAAAAAGCCTTCAGTTTATTGGCGAAAAGGCTAACAAAAGGCGTATGGTTTAAGTCTTGACCTAATTACTATTGGAATTCAGAGAACAATTCTGGATCAGAAATTGTCTTGTGGTTTCCAAAATACTGAAAACCTTGGCGTTTTTTAAAAAATTTCTCATAACCTAACTTCTTCTTCAATAATATTGAATCAGAACAGTAATTGCGTTTGTATAATACAAAATTTTCTTTCTTGCCTAATTCTTTGATAAACAAATGATTGAATGGCGAACAGATGTTTTACGCATACTTTTGTTTGTGATAAAAAATTCTTTTTTTCACATTCACATTGGCCATTCTGGTGTTTTGTTTTTGGAGAAAAAAAACTTCATTTCTTTCTTTCTTTTATTTATTTATTTTTTTTTCGTAATGAATGAAAAGCTGTTATTAAAAGATGATATCATTTTTATTCACACATCTCGATTATCTTTAATTATTATATTTTGGGTTAATCTTTTTTATAATTTTTAGAGTTTTTGTGTTATACCAAAAGCTCTCATAACGACGTGCTTGATGTTATTATAAATTTCGCCGCTGTATTAATAAAAGTTATATCAGATACGGAACACTGGCATAAAATACTTTTCAATACATAGCACCGAAAAACTGGTGATCAGAGATGAAGAACACATACATATATATATATATATATATATATATATATATATATTGTAAATAAATAAATTAAAATTGAAAAACACGCAATAATATTTTCGGATCTACGTAATTAAACAGGACCCCCTTCAGCAGGCAAGAAAGTAGACATTTCTACTGCACGAAAATATCAATGCACAAAGTAATTTCAGCGTCAAACTAACTTAAAAAATATTAAAGCATGTACATAATATATATATATATATGTACATAATTCACAATTATTTTAATAATTTTCACAATTTTGTAAGTGTCCGGAAAACACATCCGTAAAAAAATCTGTAAAACAACGAAAATCTGCAACGAAAGTTATACAATGGCGATGACTTTTACGTGTTTTCTTTAGAGGTAAAGCTATGAAATAATGTGGATTTTTTTTTTCTTTCCCAGTTTTCTTCCACAAAATATGTTTTTGTGTAGCCATGCTTATTTTAGAGATAATACAGAAATAGACAAAAGCAACCCGATGTATATTTTCTAATTGAAAATAAATCTACAAATATAGCTTTTGTGATATTACTCTCTCAATTCCTAAAATTAAAATATATATTTGTGTAACTGCATTTTTTAGATAATGTGCAGAGCTACAGAAAATGGATGTTTTTTATGCTGTCTCGAAAAATGAAGCGATAAATACAGTTTTTTTTTTTTTTTTTTTTTTTTTTTTTTTTTTTTTAAGTTTATGTTTCTATAATTAAAAAGAATATATTTTTAGGCGTCATCACGGAGTTAAAATATACTGGAGCATAAGCAATGTAACGTGTAAGTACATTTGGAAAATGTTTTACAATATATGCAAACCTTCCTTTCTTTGTCTTTCAAATATTTTCATCAAACTTTGCAGAAACTTGATTTTTCGGGACTTTCCGTTTTCCTAAAAAAAGCATTTCTCTATCCTCAGGGTTAATACAGAATCTATTGTTTTCCAATCAACGAATATTAAATACATTTTGCTGCGGAAGAAAAAATGCCAGCGTTGTTTCAGGACAGACGAACTTAGGCGGCAAGCTCATTAACTTATATTAGAGGCTGGAATGCCCCGGACCAGAATTCTCTGCGATTCCCCGAAACAACAGACAAAAGGTTGAAGACCTGGGGAACTTTGGAGAGATCAAATGGGAATAAAATACCTTAAAATAGTTATTTGAAGACGTTACAAAAATTAAAAGTAGAATTTTACGTTTATTTTAGTCACCATTTAAATAAATTTTGGCAAAGATTTTTTACTTTCCGAACACTATAGTCAGGAAAGTATTGTAATCATGTCAAAAATTCGAATTTGAGATTTTTATGTTTCTATACGTTCCGAGGTCCCCTAAGTTCGTTTTCACTATTTTTACGATGATGTATGTATCTGTGTATGTATGTGTATGTCTGTGAGTGAACACGCTAGCGTCTAAACGCTTTGTTCGAATAAGCTGAAAGTTGGTACGTATATTGTAAGTCACCATAGTACGAACCATATTGATTTTGGTGAATCTAGCACTTATAGTTTTTTACAGGGACACCAGGAAAAATTCTTTATCATTATGACCTATGAGACCAAATTTTTAAAAGTGTGATAGCATCTAAACTCTTTATTAATCTGAGCAAAAAATATGTACACATGTTATAGGTCAGAGGTGCACAAACTGTATAGATTTTGATGAATTTAGCACTTACAGTTTTTTTACAGGGCCACAAAGAAAAATTCTCTATCATTATGGCCTATGAGGCCAAATTTTTAAAAGTGTGATAGCGTCTAAACGCCTTCTTAATCTGAGCAAAAAAATTGTACACGTGTTATAGGTCACAACTGCACAAACTGTATAGATTTTGGTGAATTTAGTACTTACAGTTTTCTTACAGGGACACAAAGAAAAATTCTGTATCATTATAGCCTAAGGGACCAAATTTTTAAAAATGCGATAGCATCTACACGGCTTATTCAATTGAGCTGAAAATTTATATGAATATTATAAATTACTGTTGCACTAACTATAAGCATTTTGGTGAATCTAGCATTTATAGGTTTTTACAGGGGCACAACGAAAAATTCTTTATCATTATGACCTATGGGCTCAAAGTTCAGTAGCGTTAAATAAACATCGTGTAATACACTGGTAAAAAAAATTTAAGGATCAGCCCGTTTTCTCTTTCTCTTCTTTTGCACATAATTTTTAAACAAATAAACATACGAACATAAAATTTGGATGGCCTGTTCATTAACATATTATTAACCGAATCTTATGTAATTTTAGCATAAAAATAATTTTTAAGCTAATAAATATTCATTTTTCTCGCAAAAGGAAGCTTTGGAAAAAATGAAAAATTTCAACAAATTTAGGAAAGAACACATAATGAAAAGTGGTGTTAAGGATGCATTAGAGATAGGTAAAGACGCTCATACCTTGAAATGTTAAACTAAATCTCGATTTTTCTTTTTGTATTAACTTTTCTTTTACTTTTATAATGAACTTTTTAAAAATATATAATTACTAATTTGTAAACTATACTCAGCACTAGAATAATAATGATGTCGAAAAATAATTGTATAATGAACATCTTATCCAATTTTCATGTTTGTATGCATATTTTTTAAAAAGGTATTCACATTAAAAGAAGAAGAAAAAAGAAGAAACAGAAAATGAATGCAGGTAGAAAGATTTGGTTGTAATCTAACATAGGAACGCGTGTGCGTCTTTACCTATCTGTAAGGCATCCTTATGACCATTTTTCATTAAGTGTTCTTTCCTAAAATTATTGAAATTTTTCATTTTTTTTAAAGCTTACTTTTGAGAGAAAACTGAATATTTATTAGCTTAAAAATTATTCTTATGCTAAAATTACATAAGATTCAGTTAATAATATGATAATGAACAGGCCATCCAAATTTTATGTTTATATGTTTATTTGTTTAAAAATTATGTGCAAAAGAAGAGAAAGAGAAAACGGGCTGATCCTTAAATTTTTTTGACCAGTGTATATGGAGAAAAATACTCAAACACTCTATTATGGTTTTCTCTCTTTTGTTTGTTTAACAATTCTTCTTTCTTTACTTTATCTACAAAACTGTTAATTACTCAATGTTCGGAAAGTCGAGTGGAGTCACTCCATATTTTTTTTTTTTTTTTTTTTTTCTCATAAGAAAACTTATTCATGTAAACTAATTCAGAATTTTTTTTAAATCTTAAGGTGACTTGCCACCACTGAAAGTTTCATATTTCTTTGCATTTTCTTAGTGTGTTACTTTGTACTTAACGATGCCTAATTATGCATGTCTAAAACGCGCATTTCCAAATATAAACACAACAACAACAACAACAGAAAAACATGAAAATGCTTTTAAACTTTCTTTACTTTTGGAGAAGGTTTAAAAGATTTTTCATGCTTTTTAACCTATATTTAGAGTTCAACCGAAAATATCACTTATTTTGTTTGTTTCACATGTAATTTTTAATAAATTTTGAAATTATCCTAATTTATTAATTAATTTTTGTTTTTTACTTTAAAATAACTGTTTAGAAAGTATGCTACATTTTTTAATCACCAATGTTGGAAATAAAATACTATTTTACCAAAGATAATTATCAACAATGTTATCCGATGGAATAGGTTAACAAACAATAAAGTTATAAGATAAACAGGGACGTTACTTTATTTATTTATTTATTTATTGAAACATTTTACTTTTTGTTAAGAAATCATTTACGTGGATCGCCAAGATAATCTAAAAGTCAAAACATGTATATCATCTGTAATAAACAGACGATACAAATTTTTCAGAAAGGAGAAGCAACAGTCTCGACAGTGAGTTAGAAAAATTTTGATTTAAGAAGTCTGTAAACCAATGTCTTTTGCCTATTTTAGGTTGCAATGATGTAAAAAAATTTCCAACATTTTAAATAATTGTGCAACGTTCACACAAAGAAAGCTATTATGAGCTCATTTATTTTACCATTTCAATAAATAGTGAATAATTAAAATGTTCCATTTTTTAATCAAAACTTCCGTTATTTGATAGTTACAAATAATAATAATAATAATAATTTAATAAATTATAAATTTTGAATATATATATATATATATATATATATATATGCATAATTTTCTAAATAATTAAGTTTTATGTATAATAAAATGTTTTTAAATAATGAAAATCTGTCTAACCTCGAATTTCAGATATAGAATTTAAAGTATGTATTGATAATTTTATAAACGCATAAAGTCACTTTGTAGCGTCGCCCTGTTATGTACTGCAAAAAATACTGCACGAACTAAAACTTAATTAGTACATATTATTTAAATGTACAGAAGCATGTCTCCAGTCGAAGAAGGTATGTTTAGTATTAGTTATTCGTTTACTGGGACACACAAATTATCCAAAAAAATTATGAGATATGAGAAACAAATAGTTAAAATGCTATTTCTGTCGCATTACATGTTTTTAATATTTTCTAACAAAGTTGAAAAATGATTATAACTTCAATTTCTGTATCTCTTAGTCCATCTTTGGTTTTCTGTGACTATATTAAGAATTCTCCGAAGCTTATTGTCGTTTCACTATTTGAATTGTTAAGATTTAAGATTTTAAGCGTCGAATTTAGTCCCTAATGTATTCTTAAATTTTTCTATATCTATTTACGTAATTTAGTTCTTTGAAATAGCCGTAGTAAATGTATCATTCTGTCAGATTAGATAATTTTCCATTTAAATAGTAAACATCAATCAGATTTATTCGTTGCTGGATATCATGCGAATCCATATCAATTTCTGAAAAAATTCCAGGAACTACAAAGAAAAGTAAAGTAAAAAACATTTAAAATGAACAAATTCTATTCCTAAACATCACAGAAAAATTTTATTCTATATATATTTTATAAATTATTTTTAGAAACTATGAAAATCGATTTAAACTACATTACAAAATTACTATGAATGATATCTAAACTAAATGCCAAATTTCACCTAACCATAAGCCGTACGCGTGTTAATAATGAATACTAATTTAATTGTTCAATGCATAGTAGAAAATACTTTTTGATTAAATTATTATTGTAAAAGAAAAATACGTACTAAACAAAACAAAATCAAAAACTGTTTTTTTTTTTTTGTTGTTGTTGTTTTCCATACATTTCAGTCTTTTAATGGTAGTTTTGCATCTGTTTCACAAAATCTCCAGTTACATAGAAAGATGCAGCCTTCTCTTTTCTTATGAACTTTTAGAGTCTTCAACATTGCAACATTCTTACTTCTGTAAAAATTATTTTGATTTCATTTTGTTTGCAAAATTAATTTTCATTTCAGGAATTAGTAAACTTTTATAATATAAAAAGAAAGGTTATACATTTTTAGTTTTTACAAAGTCACCTTATTGTTTAATTTTCTTTTAATATTTTTTTAAGTAATCAAAAATGCGAGATTTTTTTTTTCATTAACGTCATATAGGGGAGAGTGTTGTACATTGAGACACTTTTCACATTTTAATTTTTAACTCCTACAATTAAAGTTAGATTTATATTCTAAAGACAATATTTAAATACTCCAACATTCTCCTCTATAATACATTTTTTTCACTTTTAACAGTCTGAAAATAAAAAAGTTCCAGCCATTTTAAGTATGAAGAGTAAACAGTTCCAAGGTTGTACCTTGGGGCATGCTTTGTTGTACCTTGGGACATGCTTGAAGATTCATGCAACATTCTTAGCCTAAACCATTTTTATGCAAATAATTAAAAAAATATATTTTAAGACATTAAATTAAAAAAAAATACACTTGCAGACATTACGTAAATAATAATAAATTTGAAAGTTCAAGTCTTATTCGTAAATTAAACAAGTATTGATAAAGATTTTAATATTATATGACGTAAAGTCAATTGTTAGATTTCTCGTTCAGACCTCAGTTGGAGTTTTAACACTTTACGTCTGATAAAATATCATAATTTTCATATCCATAAACAAATTTGCTGCTGTCCCTTGTGCGCTCTAAAAACCTCATTGTTAATGACCTCCAGCACTTCAGACCAAGAGGTGTTTCTGGGGATTCAAACATAGAAGTTAATATATTTTATTATTATTATTATTTCAGATACTTCTGTCAAAAAAGAAAAGAAAAAAAATCTATTTTTTTAATATGTCTGTGGTTTGTTGATATTTAATATTGTCATCATCTGAACTTGACAAAATTGGTTTATTAATATAAGATTCTGAACTGCTTATTTGTTGTGCAGGTGGTTTTTCCCCCAATTCTGGATGCAGCAGTTTTGTGCTCTACAGCTCTCCTGATTATATTATAGTTTAAAACAAATATATTTAATATTCAAAGATATATTCGCAGTTGTAATAAATAATTTATTAGTGCGAATACGCAGACTGTAGCAAAAACACTTTAATGTAGTACAATACTCAACTGTATATAACATCTTATAAAAAAGCCCAGATGAATATCAGGAAAATTCATAGAGGTATCAGTGATTAAATTAGCTGTTTTTCATCTATTTTCTAAAAAGGTCTTTACGATAAGGGGTCATTCAGAAATTAATATTTGTATTAGAAAAAACGTTTTATTTTTCTTTTCAAACAATTAATTTTTCTTTTTTTTTTATAGGTATGTAGTACATATCTATGAAAAAAAAGAAAAATGAATCACAAATATTGTATGAAGTTTCATTGTGTAACATAGTTTTTTTCTGACAGAAATTTTAATTTGTGAATGACCTCTAATAGTAAAGAGCTTTTTAGAAGACAGCTGAAAAACAGCTTATTTAATCACCTGTATCTCTATGAGTTTTTATGATATTCAACTGAATTTTCTTTTAAGGTACTCTTCACAGTTCAGTATTATACTATATCAAAGTTTTTGCTACAGTTCGCGCCTGCGCAGTAATACGTTATTTACTACAACTGTCCATATCGCTTTCCATATTAAATGTATTTGTCATAAACTATAATATAATGATTTAGGCATATATTATCACTTATTCTGAAAGTTTTGTTAAATTTCGGGAAAAAAAAACTTTTGAGTTATAGAGTAAAAATTTGCGAAATATTTTTCCATTTTTTGATAAAATATTTATAACTCCTTAAATATTCAAGTTAGTCTCACAAAATTCCACACATGTATAAAATATAACATTTATAGCCGCATCTAAAATTTGCAGACGAACTTTCAGATACAGGGTTAATCACAAATTTCTTTTATATTATAGGATTTGTCGTTCACCCCCTAAAGACGTTCGTGACGAAATCTTTGCTGAAAAATATGAGAAAAGACATGTTTTCTTTATTCCTAAAATTCAAGAATAACACACTGAGTAGAGATATTCGACAAAACGTAAAATAAATAAATAAATAAATAAAAATAAAAAATAAATAAAAATAAATAAAAAAATAAATAAAAATAAAATAAAATAAAATAAAGTGTTTCCATTATTTTCTCCAACACCTATACATACGGAAAGTGTTTTTTAATGTTTGCGAACTGCAAGCTATATCTTTTTCTTTACTTTACTTTACTTTACTTTATTTCTTTATTTTCTTTCATTCTTTCTTTTACTTATTTATTTATTTCTTTTTCTTTAATCAAACTTTGCATAAATTTGATTTTTTGGGATTTGTGTTAGTCAGGACAAAGCATTTTTTGATCTTCTTGATTCATAAAAAAATCTACTGTATTTCAAGGCTAGATATGAATAATAAAAACAACTTGTATAAGATTTCTTTCTCTATATTTAAAAAAAAAAAAAAAAAAAAAAAAATGTATTTTAAGGCGTCAAACCGGAAATAAAATACGCTGGAGAGTTAACAATTTGAGTACATTTGAAACGTACAAGAATAAATAGAGTAAAAAGTATCTGGAATGTATAGTGTAAGTATACGTATTAGTATATTTGGAAAATGTCTTTTAATCTTTGTGAACCGCATGATGTCTCTTTCTTACTTACTTTTCATATATTTTCATAAAACTTTGCACAAATTTGTTCTTTCGGAACTTTCTGTTATCCGGACAAAGCATTTTTCAAACCCTCGATCTCAAATTGAGATTCTAGTGCATATGAAAACTAAATACGAATATAATATAACTAATGTAAACGTTCTGATAGGAGAGACAAACCTAGGCGCCGAACTCATTATCTTATATTAGTGGCTGGCACTCCGGAGGGCAAGTACCTTCTATGTTGCGGCGAGGAAACAACCAAATGGTAAGACCTGAGATGGTAAGACCAGAAAACGCTAAAAGGAGATAAAAGCGCATAGAATATTTACTAAAAAACTTTAAAAATCTTAAAAGATCTTTTAATGCTTATTTTAACTGAAAATCTTTAATGCTTATTTTTGAAAATTGTAAAAAGATGCTTTTTCATATCAGACAATATATTCATGTAAAGCACCTGTAAAAAAAAAAGAAAAAAGAAAAGAAAGAAAGAAAAGAAAAGGAAAGAAAAAGGTGGCATCTTCGCTTTACGGACATTGTCTTTCTTTTGTGTGTGTGTGTGTGTGTGTGCGTTCTGTTTCTACTTTTAGAAACATTAACTATAAATTTGGTTCGGTACCTCAATTAATCCTTTCTGTACATGACTGTACTGCAAAAGATGCTAAATGAAAAACTTTTGTTCACAAAAGAAATATTCTTTCAGAAATCTTATAGTGTGGCAGTACTGGACACTTAAAACCCCAGTGTTAGACACGTTTTTATTCTAGAAAAAGACTGACAAAGAATCTTCGAAATGTTTCTGATAAAGCAAAATAAAAAGATTAACCAAAATAAAATGTGTATTTAATTAACAAAAAATATTTTCGCTATACTAATGAATATAACTTATTTCAAAAGGAATTTTAAATTTTCAAACATTCATATTATAACAGAATTTTTTCATACAATTTAAACTAAGATCTTTAAAGCATCTGTGCTTCTATATTTAAAAAAATTCCTATTTTGATCTGAGTTTATTATTATTAATGTTGTTGTTGTTGTTGTTGTTGTTGTTGTTGTTGTTGGGCACACCAATATAGATATTTAGTGACAACAGGTAACGCTGCTATTATATTATCCAAAAACTACGATTTTAAAGATAGCTGTATCTCAGCATCTATTAAATATTTTAGTTTTTGCACCATGTAAAGAACAAGAGATTTAGATCTCTTGCTCTTTACTCTATATTAAAATTGAATTCCAACCATTATAATAAATAAAAGAAAAAGTGGATTTTCCTTTAAAAATATTTAAGCCGTAATAAATTTAACACGTTGAGCGCCACACAAATTCTTAAAATTCCTTAAAATTCCATAATGATTCCTCCTGTAATAAATAAAATTGACGCGGCTTTATATCATATTTGACATTGTCAGCCGCCGATGGCTGACAGGGCGCTCAACATTTTAATTTTTTATTGGTATTGCTTTTACTTTCGGGGTAAAACTTTCACTGAAATGTTTGAAGCATAACATATTCTGCACACTCCTAAAGTTTCAAGATGATTCCTTCAGTACTTAGAGATATATGACAAAATGTCTAGAATCTAGAATGACTGACATGGCGCTCAACGTGTTAATTGAATTTAAATTTTATTAAGTTTAATCCTTTATACTATATTACCATTTTTTCTGATAAATACAATAAAAAGAAAAGGAAGAGAGAGAGAGAGAGAGATTTAATTTTAAAGGAATTAAATGAAAAATAAAAAGTTGTTACAAAAATTATACATAAACAGGACCTGATAAACTTCGTGTGAGGCCTGGGGCACACATAGTTTCGTAAATCTCCTCCATCATACTCCCCACCCCTCGCACAGTGCATCAATCAACAAAGGTACAGATTACCTATATATGAGACAAAAATGACAGAATATTGATTTTATGGTACCATTTTTTGGGCCCCTTGCTATTCAGGGCCAAGGGAGAGTGCCCCGTGTGCCCCTGTTTTAATCACGCCCTGTACATAAACATAATTGTTATACATATATTTTTTTTCAATGTAAAATTTAATATTTAAATTTATATACCGTATTATCATTTGCTTTCAATAAATATAATACACTACCTTTCCATAGATGACCGGAAACTTGAAACTGACCGGAACGTCCATTTCAGACGTTTTTTGAAATATCTCAAAGTGTACTAAACAAATCACCTTGAAACTTTGGCCCCGAAAGGGAAAGGGGACCACTAAAAAAATAACGAAAAATGAAATTGTTTGGCATCACTCAGTAAAAAGTAATTCTTGAAATGCAATTTCGCTGCAGTATGTGATTATGGGGCTTCTTCTTATTATGTGTGTAAAATTTTATGTCTATACTACATGTAATCACGAAGATATAATGGTTTCTTTAAAAAATTGCTAAAAATGTTATCACTTTTTTAGCTATAACCCGCAAGGTATTAAACCCAGTCATTTTCAGGAAATTTGACATACAATATTATACATAGCATATTGTAATCAGAATGAAAAAATATTAAATATCTAATGATATATGAATCTTTTTGCTGACTAATTCTTAACTGCGCATGTGCAAGATTTAGCGAAATTTCATTTGCATAATTTAATAGCCAAGTGTATTGAGCTACAGTCTGTAACAAAAGTATCCGAACACTAACAAAAATTCCTGTGTAAAAAAAGTTGAGTTAATACTGTTTTGTTAAATAAATCCTTGTCGAATCATGTTCTTTGACTAAGAACATGATTCGTCAAGGATTTATTAGTATTATGAAAATGTATTCTTTTGTTAAAGTAAATCGTTAGATGTGCTCATATTAAGTACCAGTAATACAGTGTACACACAAGAGAATATGGAAACAGCAAAGGCATAAAAAAGATAGACAAAAAAAAAAAATAATAATAATCATATAATTTTACAAGACAGTGGCAATTTTCTAATAGAAAGAGACTGGATTGATTGTCATTGCAGAATTATTATTTTTCATCAATCATTAAGCATTTAGAAAAATATCTAACAAATGAATTTGAGAAGATTTATATTTTAAAGGAAAAAAAAGAGATAACTATAGAAACAGTGTGTAACTGTTCTATTAATGATTATGATGGATATAACAAATGAGAGTTTTTTAATCTTAAAAAAGAAGGTAGAAGAAATATATATATATATATATATATATATATATATTAATATTATTTTAGCGATAATGCTACTAATACAATTCCGATTTTTTTTAACACGACGCGATGATTCTCGAATAAATAGTTCTGCTTTCTATATATTCGTAAACAAGATATGTAAATGTAACTATTTTGCAATAGTAGTATTAGAAACTCGGGAAAGTTGGCGGACAAGTTTTAAATGAAAAGCCTTTTTCTAAAAAGGAAAATAAAATGTACTAAGTCACTTAATATTTAATAGTATATGTTCCATAAGCATATATTAAGTAGCTTTAAGCTACTTCCTACCTGCGAAAAGCGCAATCCGAGTTCTGAAAAAAAAGTAAACAATATAAAACACATTAAAGTATAATAAATCGATGGTAATGCGAAGAAATGATCATATAACAAACGGAATGAGGTGGCTCCCCGCCTACTTCCAGAACTAGTCTTTGCCTAATCTTCTTTCTTGGCAGTAGCTGGGAAGTGGGCAATCAGGCGTTTTATAGAGAAGAGAGGCATGTTTACATTTCCATAAATGAATTTGTCGATAATAGTTTTAATCTGTTTTATTATTGGCGTGAGTATTGTGGTTTAATTCATATTCTTTTTAACTGCTCCTGGATATACTTATATCCATTTTATGGATGAATTTGGCATTGATAATATGTCTCTCTTGCCTTGTATATTATGTCACATTATTTATATATACGGAAAATTTATAATTAATATTATTTATTATACATATTAGATATTTGGTATCAAGTGTTTTTTTTTTCTTCATTATTTATTTATTTATTTTATTTTATTTTATTTTATTGCAAAGAAATCATCATTACCTAATAACAAACTTGTAAACAAATCAAATGTCATTTACAAAAATCTTCCTTTCGTTATAACATAGCTAAATGTGTAATATAAAGTGTAAGACAGACAATGAAAATTAATGTGATTCAGTTTAGTAAAATTAAAACAGGATTAAAATGTAAATTCGTTGTTTATATTAAAATGTAAATACTAATTATAAAAGAAAAAAAAAAAAAAAATCCAGATCATGAAACGCAACTTATCTGACAAACAATTGTTTGGTCCATAAGTTTATAATAAACACTTCTCTTATAAAATTAGAAGATTTTTAAAACACGTGTTCTTAGTATAATACATTAAAGGACAATAAAAAGCACTTAAAGACGCATTTTAAAATTCGTACATAGTCATTTATTTGATTAAAATTATATTTATAATCTTTGTTCTAAACGAAGCTTTTCGCTATGAATACATCTTCAGTTTAAAACAATTTTTGCAAAGTTCGTATAATACAGTCAACTATATATAGTAGGATTATCGGCGATGGACACAGGGAAAAACTTGACGACATAGAACAAAAATTTATATTCTACATACATCTTACGTGACAATTGGGATTTGATAAATGTGATTAAATGCGTGTTCTTTTATATGGCCCTGAAAAAAAAAATTCCCAGTTTTAAAATTATTTTCAAAAAAGAGATTGCTACAATTCATATCCAACAAATTTTTATTAAACGTTAAAAACATCCCAGAATCATACTTACTTGTAGTGAAATAATTTCATTAACATATTCAATTAAGTTACTAAATGTAAACTATTTTTTTTTAAACATCCTTCTAAAAGAACAGTTTTGAAAATAAAATGTTAATTTAAAAAAAGAATGCAATACAAAAAGCTAAATATGTAAATACAAATAACATTTCGAAAATATTCTTCTGTGCCATTTAAACAGCAATACAACTTCTAGCTTTTCCTCATTTGCACTCTTTTTACGTTAAAATAGTTTTATGTACGAGGTTATTTCTGTTTTTACTACTAATTTAACTAATTTAACCAAAGATATTTGAATTATATCTGAATTGAACGAGTTACAGATAATTATTACACTACCTTTTCATAATTGACCGGATACTTCTGATTTCAGAAGTTTTTCGAAATATTTTAAAAAGTCATCGACAAATCATCTTGAAACTTTAGGTGTAGGAAGAACATGTTAAAAATCATATATTTCAGGGAAACTTTTGCCCGAAAGTGAAAGGGGACTAGTAAAAAATTAAAGAAAAATTAAAGTGTCTGGCATCACCCTGTAACAAGTAATGCTTAAAATGAGATCTAACTGTAGCGTGTGATTACAGGGCTCTTTTTTAGTATCTGTATAAATTTTTATGTCTCACCTCATGTAATCAAGAAGATATAACTATTTCTTTAAAAAATTGCAACAAACAATTATCACTTTTTTAGCTGTAACACGCAAAGTATTAAACCCCATGCAAAGTCATTTTCAGGAAACTTGACAGACTAGACGCAACATACTGCAATCAGAATGAAAAAATATTTAAATATCTAATGAAATATGAGCCTTTTTACTAAATAATTTTTAACTGCACGTGCGTAAGATTTAGCGAAATTTTGTTTGCATAATTTAATAGCCAAATGTATTGAGATACTTAGATAACAACACCAAAGAATTATTGTGTAAAATCAAAAAGTTACACACGATAGAATGAACTGCTATTCAGTTTCTCTCGAAATAAAGCTAAACAATAAGGGGTTTTACTCACATTTTTTATTTTCATTCAATGCATAGTAATACAGGTTTTCGATGATTGTAAATAAATATTGAAAAAAAAAAAAAATCCTTATTATTTCGTATTTTTGAGAACAGCTGAAATTCATTTCATTCTCTTGCATATAACTTTTTGAGTTTACACGATACATGTTTGGTGGTTTTACGTAACTAGCTCAATGCATTGGCTATTAAATTACGTAAATGAAATTTCGCTAAATCTTGCGCATGCGCAGTTAAAAATTATTTAGTAAAAAGGCTCATATTTCATCATTAGATATTTAATATTTCTTTCAATCTGATCGCAGTTTGCTATGTATAATATTGTATGTCAAATTTCCTGAAAATGACTTTGCACTGAGTTTAATACCTTGCGGGATATAGCAAAAAAAGTGACAATTTGTTTGGCAATTTTTAAAAGAAACCGTTATATTTTCGTTATTACATGTGGTATAGACATAAAATTTTATACAGATAATAATAAGAAGCCCCATAATCCCATGCTGCAGCCAGATCGCATTTCAAGCATTACTTTTTACTGGGTGATGCCAAACACTTTCATTTTTTACTGGTCCACCTTTCCCAATCGGGGCCAAACTTTTACTGAAATATATAAGGTTCAACATGTTCTTCATACTTCTGAAGTTTCAAGATGGTTTGTCTAGTACGTTTTGAGATATTTCAAAAAACGTCTGAAATGAAAAGTGCCCGGTCATTTATGGAAAGATAGTGTAGTAGATAACTTCATAAAGTAATATGTGTAATTATTACTGCTTTTTCTTTAGTCACATTAATATTAAAATGTATTTTGTCAAAGTATGTTTGTTGCATAAATTAGATATCAATGACTCAATTAAAAAAAAAAAAAGATAAGTTTTAAACAATCTTTTAAGGAGACTTTGCGCGTTAGACGCCACCATTGAAGTAGGTCTCATATAAAAGCTTTTATTTCTATTTATTACTTATAAACATAACTGTATTAAGTTTTTTCAGTGAAATATTTATTGAAGCATCAATTTTTATAGTTTTTGATAGATATTTAACGAATTTTAAATCTTTAAAAATGCGTTTTCTCAGTATGCATTCTTTCATGAATTCGTAATCTTCAAAATTCTGAAATTTCTACAGATATTTAAGAAAAGACTTGATATCTTTTTTGAATGTTTAATAAAACCCACTTAAAAGAATTTGAGATGGGTTTTGCAATATCACTAAAAGGAAATATATTAAAAATAAAAATACAACAAAAATAATTTTTTTTTTTCACATTTTTACCTAGACATGCACTTTATACTTTTTTTTTTCTCGAAAACTACTTAATAAATTTGAAAATCTATCCCTAATTCTTTTAAGTATGTTCCATTAAAAATAAAAATAAAAAATATTAAGTGTTTTCTTATATATCTGTAAAGCTTTAGTATTTTGAAGACCATGATAAATTGCAAACAGAGAAAACCCAATTTGAAGATTTAAAATCGGTAAAAAGTATATCAAAAATCATGAGAATTAGTGCCTGAATACGAATTTTAGTAAACAAACCTAATATAGTTCAAATCATAAATATTAAACGGAAATATAAGCTTTTATATAAAACTTCAGTGAGGCCGTCCAAGGTGCAACGTTTCCTTAAGACAAATCAAATAATCTATATGTTATCTTATAATCAAAATTTTTTATATCCATCATTATTGGTATTGTAAGTATGTAATTTTATCATACTACTCTAATTACTATTATTCTTATAGCAGAATATGAGCTAGAGATGTTACTTCTAAATCGTCGTATACGAATGACTATTTTGAACTAGTTCTCATCCATTTCAATAAAATTCCTATGCATTTACCAATATCTTGGCAAACCTAAACTTTTTTTTATACATAGAATCATTTTTTTTTTTTTTTACAATGGGGAAGGGGGGGTGAGAGGATTCTTTGATTAAAATATGTCATAGCGGCCACTTAATAGCATAACTGCTTAAGAGTGGTTGCTATAACTAATACTATTTTTTCTCTGATCACATTAAAATTTAACTGTATTTATTGCCACTGTATATTTATTCGGATTATAAGGGATTTTATAGTAGATTCTAATGCTTTGCAATATTTAAAATCTCAATGAGTTTTAAATGACCTTTACGTCAGTTTGTTGAAATAATATCTAATTATAAAAATTTATTCGTGTTATTATTTTAGAATACATATACATAAATTTATTGAAATACTTTTTTCTCGATGGAATACATTTTTTGCATTATATTTTAGTGAAATTACACTAATTCAAGAAAATATTTATAATAAGTTGAAGTGATAATATTTATATATTATTACCATGATTATAAAATGCAAGAAAATATATTATGAAATGCCGTGATATTCGCAAAAACTAAAAATATAGATATAACCATTAACATTTTTATTAGGGACTAGCAGGCTTTGCCCGCTTCGCTGGCCAGTAAATTTAAAGGAAACTCTTTTCTATATATCTTTATAAAAATAAAATAAAATAAATTACTGAAATTGTTCAAAAGCTCGCTCCAGGTCCCTGCTGCATTCGGCAGCGATTTGGTCATCCACTGCAACTCGGCCGCTTGTCCCTATTACCTGCGACAATAGTTTACCAATGAGCTTCCATTTAGGTGCTTATTATATAACAGTTTCGAAATAGATAGTATCGAAAAAATTGGAGTTTCCCTTTTATATTTGAATCCCAGTTACATGTGAACAACACTATACGTGTTGTTCACATGTAACTCGGACTGGACTCAAATGTAACTGGGTTTAGACAACATAATATTTGCTTTTACGTTATTTCATATGTTTATTTTGTTTATTTTGTTTATCCAATCAACCATTAAATGACAGCAATTTCACGCCAAATATTACAATATGCTGTAACCGGCTACGTCTGTCGCATGAGACAATTATTTTTTTGTGTTTATATATAATTTATGGGTCGTAAACCTGATAGTACAGCCTTAATATAGTTCTCTTTGGCGGCTTTTGAATTTTTGTCACCATTTTAGACTTAATCCATTGTAACAATAAGACTTAATCCCTTGTAACAATATGCTATGAGCGCTATTTCTGCCGTATTTTAGACAACTAATCTTTTTATGGTTATATATATTTCCCATTAAACATATTTTTATTTATTTATTTAAATATTAATTTGAATTTTTCAAATATTTCTGTTCGACAGCGTGCAAGTGCAGTAACACACAGAGGCTCATTTGTTTGTATGATAAATTAGCATAGTGATTATTATATAAAAAAAATAAATAAATAGGTAAACATTATCGTGTTACACAACTTTATTATGTCGCTCCATTGGCGGCTTTTGAATTTCTGTCGCCATAAATAAATAAATAGGTAAACATTATCGTGTTACACAACTTTATTATGTCGCTCCATTGGCGGCTTTTGAATTTCTGTCGCCATATTAGCGATGTAATTTTTTTTTTTTTTTTTTCTTTTTTTTTTTTTTTTTTCTTTGTATGAAAAGGGGAAGACTATTTTGCTAATAATTTTATCAGACTCTTTTTTGTTTATACATAAGAATCCTTTATATTCTGCTTATATTTTTAATGGTTTTTAGGTTTAAAATAGTGCTTGTTGAAATAAATTTCCTATCTTCAAAACTGCATTTGTTCTGTAAATTTTGTGTAAAAATAAATCATTTATGTTTTTATATATTTGATGCGCTACTTAGATTAAAATGGCTGTTGCTATATTAAACTACTTGTCGAAAAACGTTCGGTGTACTTCAACACCAAAATTTAAAAAATCGCCCAGCAGGATCTGTTAATGAAACTCATAAAATAAAAATATGGTTCATAGAGTTTAAATAATCTATTTAAGAAAACTTTTAAAACTCAAATTATTAATGTATCGTATCACATATATAGATATAGTAATAATATATAGATTGATCATTGGGGAGAAAAAAGTGATTCCTTTTCACTCGGGAAAAGACGGCGATTTTACCAAAATATGGCAGTCTTTCGCCGAGTGAATACACACGGGAATACACACGAATGTTTTAGCAAATAAAATTCATGAATAATTTATTTACTAAAGGTGAATGAAAGCTCCAGATATAATTTCAAATTCATTCTTCTTTTTTTTTTCTTTTTTCCTTCAATACCACTTAATGGCTGATTTTTCGGCGGCTGATTTTTTGAGCTTTTTTTTCGGCATCAAAAATCTTTGCACGATAATATGGGGATGATAGATCTATATATATTATTATATCTATGATCACATAAATCTTTTCGAAGATAGAATAAAACTTAACTTGAAAAAAATAATAATAACTTTTGTTTATTAACCAAAATAATTGATGAAATTTGAAATGCAAGTTGGTCTTGCGGGGTATATTATATTTTTGTGTTCGTGAGAGAAAATTTAAAAGAATTTGAAAACTGCAATTTTTAATCCCACTTAAAAATCATGTGACTTAATGTGAAGCAGATTTTTCATTTTTTTTTTTTTTTTCCTAACGGTTTCTATACAATCTTCTGCTGTTGCCACCTAAAATTCATACTTTAGCTAATTTTAAAAAATCTAATTGTCCGATTCATAAGCTGTTTAATGCATCGGATTTACAAAAATTTTCCCTTTCATTTGCTATCTTATTTGTAGCGATGCGACTGATATTTCTAATTTATTTTCTAATCTTTCTGATTTATTTTCCTCATTTTAAATAAATGTACGTTTTTTTTTTTTTTTTTTTTTTTTTTAATTATGGCAACAATTATATTATGGATAAAATTTAAAAATTTAAATGGCTTATTTATCAGAAATTAGAAGGTTATTATTTTCGCATTTTAATTAATTAAGAAAAATCCAATCATCCGATTGGTAAGCTGTTTAATGCATCGGATTTACAAACATTTTCCCTTTCATTTGGTATCTTATTTGTAACGATGCGACTGATATTTCTAATTTATTTTCTAATCTTTCTGATTTATTTTCCTCGTTTTAAATAAATGTATGGTTTTATTATTATTATTATTATTATTATTATTTTGTCGAAAAAAAATTGGCAACAATTAAATTATGGATAAAATGTTAAAATTTAAATGGCTTATTTATCAGAAATTAGAAGTTTATTATTTTCACATTTTAATTAATTAAGAAAAAACTAATCAAAAATTCGAAAATCTGACTTCGATGTGCACAATGACCCTTCGGGGGGCACCTTTGTGTTAAATCTCGTGACTGTCCGAGATACCGTTTTCGAGAACAGTGAAATATACAAATATTGCTCACTTAATAGTATAAGATATGAAAAAATTCCACAATACTCTCTAGATTATTATCCCCAGTATCCCCTATAACAAATAAGGAACTGATTTTAAAATATAGAGTGAATATCACACACACACACATACACATAAAATCGTTCCTCATAGATAACGACCTTTTAAACATACTAACAGAAAATGAAATCAAAATGTTGCTTTGAATTATCCTATATGATTAAGTAATTTTGCATTCTCTTTTCAATTCTGTTAATTTTAGTCCATTATGTCTGTTCAATTAGTCTCGGTTCACTCTATGTAGTTCAAGTGTAAATGTTTTGAAAGTGTGTCATAATCTCTTCCTGCACTCTTTTTCTCTCTTTCTTTATGATGCGTTCTAATTGATGAAAGTTGTGGAGAAAATGTATGAAACGTTCTGAACTTTAAACTCTAAACCGTAATAAAGCAATCAGTCATTTTTATAAGATATCGGCGAAAACTTGTTTGCTGCTCATCGTGAGATGGATTGCGGGAGAAAGTATTATTGTTACACCCGAAAAGTTAGGAAATGATAACTCACATTTAGAATACAAATTGAGTCTAATGATAGTTTGTAGTGTCAGAGTATACCTGCTTCCAGAATTTCTTTCTATTGTTCGTTCCTGTTCTCTGGTGATAGTGAAGTTGCCTTTGTTTCTGTTTCATACTGAAGAACTTCTTCGATTTTTAGCGAGAGATAAAGGCGAAATTATTGTCTCTGGTTAATATTAAAATCATCATCATCTCCTGTTAGATATATATTCAGCGGTCGTCAATAATAATGTTTAAACACGTTAACTGAATACAACTTGAAATATTAGATTTTCGTAGTTTTATACACGCGTAAAAATATAAATTAAAAAGGCAATGAACTCTCTTGAATTTTCGGTGAATTAATTTATTTTCTAGTTTTTTACCGTTGCGGAGCAGTAAAGTGGTTCTTATTGAATTGCTGCGTCAGTAGTCTACATTTTATTATTGTTTATTACTTTTAGTTTCATAACCGTCTTTATTCGCAATTTTAAGTTATAATTTCTATTTTATTGTACGTTTGATTTGTTCTGGATTTCATATTATTAATTATTATTTTTTTTACATTGTTGTCTGCTTTAAAATTACTTCTTAATTTTCTGTTCCTGAAATAGGAAAATGCAACGTGCTTATATATAATAATTCTTGATACATTCTTAAAATGCAATCAAAGTGAAGTTATTCGTAGCAATATCGCATCAAATATTTTGACATTTATAAAAGTAAAAAATTAATGTTTTCTAATAGCAATACGAAATAATAATCTTGAATGATGAATGAATAAAATCTTTAAAGTAAACACTCGAAATTGCAAATATAAGCAAAAATTGTTTCAGGTGCCCCTTTCATACTCTACTGGTGCCCACCTATTTTTTCTGCCTGGTAAAGTGTTGTTTTGAATTATTTCGACATGAAAGAATTGTTGAGTGTGTTTGCAATATATAGTATTTGCTTATAAATATATTATTCAACATTTTCTAGTAGTAGCGTCTCGTGATAGACGTTTTAGGCCATCTCAATACGTGTGGCTAAAAACAGTACATTATTATGGAGTACTTATTTATTTCATTAGTTAATTCACCTATTTCGAGAAATAACGTATGTATGACGACATTTTAACAATCAGTCAGATGATTGAGCTCTTCATGGTAACGTACCGTTTCAAGCAACCAGTATAGAGCTGACTCAAAACGTCATTGATGCGACGCCACTGTATTTTGGTACTCTTTGTTAAGTTTTCAGCTTTCACAAAAATTTGTAAAATGATATATAAGAAAATATTTTATTTTACTAAAAATTAAATTGAAAATGCTGTACATATTGCAGAATAATAATAATGATGATGGCGGTGATAATGATGACATTTTAACAGTTAATCAGATGATTGAGCTCTTCATGATAACGGATTGTTTCAAACAAGCAATACACCAGTAAAACACACAAAATTTAAATTTTTAAACCATTTTAATAATAAAAACCAGTATTTTACGGTACTAGTAAAACATATAAAATTTAAATTTTAAAAGTACGTTTCACTTTTATGTAAATGAAAACATATTTGTTTTGAATAATTTTGATTAATATAACTAATATGATGATTAAATATATTAGTTATTTCTAATTATAACGGATCTCGATTTTAATGAAAAAAAGAAGATTTTTCATAATTTATTTTGTTTTTGCGTGAAGTAGGTTTTTTTTTTTTTTTTTGCCCCCCCCCCTAAATATGTATATATATATGTTTCTTTTCATGGAAAGCCTTCGCTGACGATGACGCGAGTTCCATGATTTTTGTTCACCCAAAAGTGCTCAACGCGCCTAAGGAAGTTTTCACTTCAAATGGAAAACCTTCGCTGATGATGACGCGAGTTTCATGATTTTTGTTCACCCAGAAGTGCTCAAAGCGCCTAAAGAAGTTTTCACTTTAAAAAACTCAGCACAGAAGCTTATTAAAATCGAGTTCTTGTAAAAAAAAAAAAAAAAAAAAAAAGAAATTGATGTGAATATATTTTAATAATAATTATTATTATTATGATAATAATATAAATTAAATATTTTAAAAAGTAATTTGAATTCTGTTGAAGACTCATTACTGAAAACACAAATTTTTTGTATGCGAAATTCAATCTATAAGATAAATACTTCTTGCGTGTAAAATTTTATCTGTAATTATTTTTAGTACTTAAACAATAAACAGTTGCTTCAAATGCGTTTAAAAGTAAAACTATGCGTATCACACATCTTTTATTTTAAAGGACCTTTTTTATATATATATAAGTTTTCTTTTTCTTCTTTTTTTTTTTTTTTTTTTTTTTTTTTGGCACGACTTTTGTGAATTACATTTTCTTGGAAATAATGTTTGTTTTTAACTTTAAAATTGTATTTCTATTTTACAAACCAAAACATAGATTAATCTAGTAGGTTAGTAAGTTGTGGTTGATGGAAGAATGACGTTAAAGCAGTAGATATTTTTCCTACTTAACATTTAGTTTTTAAATACTCTCAGAAAGAAAATTTTTGTTTTATGATACTTAACAGAAATACAAATACAGCAGTAGGAGAAATATGCATGGTCCGCCAAAAGTCCAACACCTCCCTTATCGGAATTCGAAAAATAGCGAAACAGGTGTTCAATGAATTCGAGGTGGACCTATTTTGGTGCAAAAAGGACTCGGAAGGTCTACAGGGAGCATCTAGAAAGGGCAACTTTAAATTTTCAAATGGAAAGATATATCTTGTAATACATACCTGGACACGTTTTATAAGACAACGAATTTCATAACTAGTTTTCTTCCCAGATGATTATTAAAGGAGATGCATGAGTATAAAATATACATTTCAAAACTCGAAAATCTCATGTATCACCTTTCATAGTTGTCGCAGGACAAAACTATTTATATCAAATTCATTAATTTAAAGAGACGTTTCAAGGGATGTATCACAAGACATAACTTCCTATTCGAAATTTTAAAGTTGGCCTCCCTAGCACCCCCTCAGCACCCCCCTCTCCCGAATCCAAACTTTCTTCACCATAAAAGGTCCCCCTTGAATTCAACACGTTTTGCCATTTTTAACACTTTCGAACAACTTTGAAAAGTGTTAATGACTTCGGTTTGTCTGTCTGTCTGTCCACTCTTTAATTCCCATAGATAGTTATAAAATTTCTTGAAACTAATGTATGTTATTCAAGTTCACTATTGGATGTTTCCTATTGAAAATCGAGTGTATACCTCTACTGGTTTGTGTACAGGGACATCCGAAAATATTTCAAAGCATTGTAATCTACAAGAGATATTTCTATAAACCATATTTTAATACCCTTACTGTACATAAATCTGAATGAAACTGAAATATGTTATTCAAGTTCACTATCAGATGTTTCCTGTATAAAATGGAGTAAATACCCCCACTGGTTTCTGTATAGGGACATTCAAAAGTAATCCCATTGAGTTCTATGAGAGATATTCCTATAAACCAAATTTTAATAATTTTATTTCGCACAAAGTTTAATGACATTTAAATATGTTATTTATATGCACAAAAAAATGCTTTGTATAGGATATAGTATGATCAGTATTAGATTTACAGGGTCACACAGAAATATTCATTTACATTAAGAGCTATTAATAAAAATTTGCTATTATTGCACTTTCGTTTACATTAAGCGTTTTTCACATTTTCTAGAAATTTTTAAATGTGAATATGATTTTAATTTGTGTATCTGTCTGTCTGTCCGTCCGTCTGTCTGTCTGCCTGTCTTTCCGCGCTCTGACACCCGTAAATATTTACGGAATTTCGTGAAACTGATATATTTTATTCACGTTCACTATCGAGTAATCCCTATTGAAAATGGACTTAATGCTTCTACTGGTTTGTGTATAGGGACACCCAAACGTGCTCCAAACCATTGTGATCTATGAGAGGTATTTCTATAAACCATATTTTAATATCTTTACTGTACATAAATCTTAATGAAACTGAAATATACACTGCATAAAAAAAGTAGACGGACACTTCTTTACAATTTTTTAAAACCTCGTCTTTGTTTAATAGGAAATGTCAATTAAAATTCTTTAACCTGTTTATACTTATCAATCTTCATATTTTTGACAGACAAATAAAAATATTCAATTATTTATAATTTTAATGTCTGGAAATGCAGAAAAGCAAAAACATATACATTTGCACAATATATTTTTTTTTTAAAAAGTAGACGGACACTGGTTAAATACTGCAATTATCTAAGTGGGTGTTTCTTGCGGAATACCAGCTTTGTATGTACATGCACATTTGGCATTTTGCCAATTGCTAACGTGCTTGACAAGATGGTTTTATGTAGATAAATTTCTTGGAGATGAATGCGCCATGCCACGAGGAATTCCTCTAACTGATTACTAGAAAGGACAGATTATAGCGCTGAAAAATGTTAACAAAGGAGTCAGAGAAATCTGTAGGCTACTTCTAATAAGCAAAAGTAGCATCAGCGATTTTCTACGTGCTCCTGAAGCCCATGTCGTAAAGAAAAAGAGTGGCCGGCCAAAGAAACTTTCGCTTAGAGACCAAAGAAAAATTTTTACTGAGCTGAAAAGAACTGGAGCATCAATTCTCAGAGTTCGAATAAGAACCGGAATTACTAACGTAAATTCTCAGACAATTTATAACTACATTAAGCACTCAGAGCTCTTTCAATATAAGAAAAGAAAACATCATCCATGCTGGAAGGATCACCATGTGACAGAACGCCTACAGTGGGCTCACAACCATATGTCTTGGACTACAGAATGGATATCTGTAGCTTTTTCAGATGAGAAAAAATTTAATTTAGACGGCCCAGATGGATATCAATATTATTGGCGCAGTTTGGAGAAAGAAGACGAAGTGTACTCTACTCGGCAAGTTGGTGGTGGTGGCGTGATGGTGTGGCTAGCTGTTGGCTATGGTGGAAGGACAAATTTAGTGTTCCTAAGTAAGAAGCAGACTCACAAAGATTATATTGAAACACTAAGCATTGAGCTTTTGCCATTTGCGTGTGATCTTGGAGGAGAAAACTGGATTTTCCAACAAGATGGAGCGCCAATACACACCGCTAACAACGTTAAAAAATGGTTTCATGAGAACAACTTCAATGTTTTTCCCTGGCCAGCCAAAAGTCCGGATATCAATCCTGTAGAAAACATTTCGGCTTGTTCATAAAATACTTGTTCATAAAATTTATGAGGGTGGACGCCAGTATGAATCAATTCACCAGCTCAAAGAAGCTCTTACAAACATTTGGGAAATTTTCTGTCAAAAAAAAAAATCCAGAATCTCATTGATTCGATGCCTAACAGAGTATACGAACTTATTAAAGCAAATGGGAGACGAACCCCTTACTAAAAACGTTTTATTTTAGAGATACAAGATGTGTCCGTCTACTTTTTTTAAGAAAAATTACAGTGCAAATATGCACCATTTTTGTTTCCTGAATTTTTCCACTACATAATTCAAAAGGATTGAATCTATATCCAAAAAATAATAATATATGATGTCTCAAGAATATAATTATATTAGAGAAATGAACCTCATATCTCTAATTAAAGAAATAAACGGCTTTAAAGTATTACAAGTAAGTGTCCTTCTACTTTTTTTATGAAGTGTATTATTCAAGTTCACTATCAGATGTTTCCTGTATAAAATGGAGTAAATACCACCACTGGTTTCTGTACAGGGACACTCAAAAGTAATCTTTAAAAGTAATCAAAGCTTAATAAAATTGAAATACGTTATTCATATGCATAAACGAATGCTTTGCATAGATTATAGTTTGAGTAGCATTAGATTTACAGGGCCACACAAAAATATTCAGTTACATTAAAAGCTATTAATAAAGTTTTGCTAGAATTGCACTTTCGTTTACATTAAGCGTTTTTGACACTTTCTAACAATTTTTAAGTGTGAAAATGATTTCAACTGGTGTACCTGTCTGACTGTTCGTCTGTCTCTCTGTCTGTTTTTACGCGCTCTAACGCCTGTAAATATTTATGGAATTTCTTGAAACTCATATATTTTTTCAAGTTCACTATCAGATGTTCCCTATTGAAAATGGAGTAAATACCTCTACTAGTTTGTGTACAGGGTACCGGAGAATATTCCAAAGCATTGTGTTTTATGAGAGGTATTTTTATAAACCATATTTTAATACCTTTACTGTACAGAAACCTTAATGAAATTGTAATATGTTAGTCAAGTTCATTATCGGATGTTTCCTATGTAAAATAGAGGGAATTTCTGACTGATTTGTGTACAGGGACACTCGAAATTATTCCAAAACATTGCACTAATAAAAATTTGCTGGAATTACACTTTCGTTTACATAAAGCGTTTTAACCTTTTTCTAATAATTTTTAAATGTGAATATGATTTCAATTTGTGTATCTGTCTGTCCGATTATCTACCTTTCTATCTGTCTGTCTCCCGCTCCCGGCATCCGTAAATAATTTCAGAAATTTTAAAAAACGATATATGTTAATCATGTTCACTATGGAATGTCCCCTATGTAAAATGACATTAATAGGTCCTGTACAGCTAGTTTGTGTACAAGGACAACAACAATAAGAATGCCGTTTTAGAACAGACATTTTTCAAAATCATATTTAAACATTTTTGTGCTGTAAAAATCGTAAAGAAATTGACATGCGCTCTTAAAATTCTAAAATAATGTTTTGTATAGAGTATGATATGATTAACCTTCAAATTTTCAGGTACTACATTTTCTTTTTTAATTATGGCTTTTTAACACTTTCCAAAATGTCAAGTGATTTTAAATTCAATTAATCTATCTGTATACTTTTCAGTCTTCCTGTTTGTCTGTTGTGTGATAACGTAGGCAAAGAATATTGAAAGTTATTGGGCACAACAAGTACGCACAGTTGGAAAAGGCTACTAATCAATGCGTACTGCATGATTTTTCGTTCTTGTTTAAAATTCCGACGCATTTCCGAGGTAGGAGGTGGATGTGAGATTTTTGGCGGATCTTGTATGTTTATTTTCTATAGTCAATAAACAACGTGAAAGAAAGTATATTTATAAGTGAGTTTATTTATTTCGCCAAATACTAAATGTTAACTGTACCAAGACTTCAATTTATAAATATTTTTTTGTTACAGATGGTGTGGTTCCATAACACAACATTTCAGGCTTTAACTAGTTACAGTTGAATAGTGGAAAGTGATAGTGTGTAACCATCTAAACCAATTTTATTGATACACTCCTTTGATCATTTGTTACTCACGCTATAAAAGAAACTTGTATAACGTAAATTGTTGTCACAAAAAGTGAAAAGGGCTACTCTTTGAGTACACGTAAGGTAGTGATTTATTTTATTGTTTTTTCTAACGCAACGACAGGAACTGGAAAATACTACAATTCCTGTCATTGCGTTTGTTGTCTGTATCTAAAGATTTGATATATTGCGTTCAAAAATAGAATACGTGTGGCTATAGATTATACGGTTTTAGAACTGAAAAAAAAAAAAAAAAAAAAAAAAGAAAAAAGGAGGGAAATAAGAAAAAAGTTTGAAAACGCAAATGTTAAATCAAAATACTGAGTATTTCCAGAGATTACATTATTTTTCAGTAAGCGTGTATGTAGACACTCTTACTGAAAAATACGTCATGATCAAGTTAAAGGCTGATCATGAACGCTAAGGACATAAGCTTAGGTGTGTTATAATATCCGTGGAAGGGAGGTCTTTCTAAGGGATCTTAATCCTTATTCATATTTGTTTATTTAATACCATGAAAACGTCTAATGTGTAAACCAAAGAAGAAATAGTAACAAATTCGATATCATAAAAACTCATAAAATCTATGCTGATTCAATTTTGGGTTTTATATGGTGCTCCTATTCTATTATATTGAAAAACAAATTTTAACTGATTTTTATTTCTTTATATAAGTTCAGTATTTATTGTAAATTTCAGGGTGCTGAACAAAATTGAAATTAAAAAAAAAAAAAAAAAAAAAAAAAAAAAAAAATCTAATTTTTTCTAATATTAGAAAATCGACAAATATTTTTTTTCTTATATATATAAAACATAGTACAAAGAAGTAATAGTGCTTTATGAAATATAAATAAAAATGCCGATTTTGTGTTAATATGGAGTTGATTTTCTTAAAATATATTCATTGCAAAGTATAACATTTAGTAATTATTTTAAAAAATCATTCTCTAGAGAAATTAACATCGATCACGATTTACTGAGTGAAATTTAAAAACATATTTGGATGTATTCGCTTAAAAACTATTTTAGATAAAAGAAAATATATAATCAACAGAAGTTCTACAGATCAAGAAGTTTAAGATTCCACTTTTATTACTGATTATGTAGAGTTGTGTATAGTTAATTCGTTCAATTATGAGACACATTTCTGTATGAAGGGCTGCCGCTCATTCAACATCCGTTAAATTTCTGCTATATTTATCTCAAATATAACATTATAATACTGTCAAAAATACACATTCTTTAGCGGAAGAGGTTTAATCTTTAGAAACGGGCTCTTTTGAACCTCCACAGTGCCATTAGATCCCCTCTCTAAAGGTTGAAATCGCTCAAAACTGCTGCATAGTGGTGAGCGACCACCTTCCGTCTTAGAGTCTTAGAATGACGCATAATACATAACGTATTGAAATTATTTCTGTAGTTCTGTAAACTGGTTATCAATTCTATGCATATCGTTTTCAGTAGAGACATACTTTTAAGCATCGTTATAATATATATAAATTATATTATATTGACTGCAATGAAACGCTGCTAAAATGCACTTAAAATAAATACCATCCGCAAACTGTACTGTGTCGAAATGCTTTTATGTGTCCCTGTACATAAACTATGAAACCTGTGGAAATAAAAAATATATACATTTCCATGTATTTTTAAATATTTGTATCACATGTCTAGATTTTTTTTTTTAATTGTTATCGCAGTACATACATAGAAAAACACATACATGCGTACGTACTTGTACTATTAATAAATGTATACAATAATGAATATATACTAAGCACATAGACCCTTTTCCGTACTATACAAATCTAGAAGCATGTTATTTTCTGCAACAGAAAAAAAATAATAATCTAAAATTTAAGACAATATATTTTGAAGATTTTAACAGCATATTAACATGAACGTTACATAAATTGTTCCGGATGCATTTTTACAACTTTTAATAATTTCTTTTAGTTATTATGCAGTTTTTATAATAGTTAATTATAAAATAACGATCATATTTCCTTAATTTTCATGAACCTAATATGGACTTAATTACTTGTCACTGCTTATAATTTAATGGCATGTTACATAAGATTAGACCTGTCAATTATGCAAATTTATCCGTAATAGTGTGGTTTTTCATCTCTTGTCTGCTGTCCTGCATTGATAAAAACAATGGTTACAACAACAAGAAAAATCAAAATAAAAATTTAAATGTGTGATTTAAATTACTTAAATTACTAGATTTTTAATCTTAACTACACAATACATTTACATATCCTGTTACTAGCCTTATTATTAATTTACAATTTACTTATTAATTCATTACTGTATTTTTTACAGTTATATATTTAATAAAAGCAAAAACATCAGACTGTAGGTGCACGATTAATCTTCTTTATATAATTTTACTCTCCTTTCTGCGTATATAAAATATTTCTTAATTGCTCGTTTGATTATCCGTTAACCGGGATGCAATGTAAAATGCTACTACTATATTGACACATTAACTAAGTTTAAATTACATTTAATAAATAATTTTACATTAACATACCGCATATTCTAACTACATATTTATTAAAAAAAAAAAAAAAAAAAAAAAAAAAAAAGAAAAAAAAAAAAAAAAAAGAATCAAAATACGCTCTATGGTAATACGCTTTTTTAAGCAATGTTTTTATTTCTCGGACTCCTTTACTTGCCCTTATATGAAGATTTTTCTTTTCATCACATCTTGAGATTTACATTGTTAATCAATAAGCATGCACACAAAATACTTCTTCGATTGTGCTCCTGTTCTTTTTCGGTTATTAAATATATATATATATATATATATATATATATATATATATCATGCTAATGTGCTTATTGAAAAAAAAAGTAAAATAAAACGTTTCCAAACTTTGCAGTTCTTTAAGTGTAGTGTGCAATGGCTTCTTTTGAGTTACATTAATCAAGAGAAAAAACAAATAAATGAAAAAAAGAAAAGAAAGAAAGAAAGGTTGCATATTATTCAGAAAAAAAAAATCAACTCATAGATTACAATAGAATAAATTAAATAAAACCCTATGATATATAATCTGAAATGTGGAAATCGAGATTTTTTTAAAAACTTAATTGATTTTTCATTATCACTGAAATAACAATTATTATGAATATGTCTTTGAAATCTGGCAATATAAATTTGCCCTAGATTTGGCAGTTCAAATTATGTCATTTCAAGGCGATATGTTGTTATTTCTTTAAAATAAAGAGAAACAAAATGGTTGGATTACAGAATTACAAAAGTTCAATTAAATTAAATTAGAACTAGATTATGGTCAGCGCATGGAATCATATCTCGTTTTGAATAGTTTCTTGTTGCTGATAAATATAAATTTAAATAATTCAATAAATGCGTTTTTAAAGAAAGTATTAAAAAATCTATTGTTTTGCTTTGAAATGTCTGAATTCTTATGAAACAAAACAATATTGAAACAGAAAATGTAATTCAGGAAAATGTAAATACTTTTGAATCAATTTTTTTGGAAAAATGACTATGGTCAATTTCTTGTAATTCGTTAAAAAAAATAAATAAATAAACCAAACAAAATATCTATATAATTGTAAAGAATTAAAATATGCATTTATTTCCAAGTTAAGTACTCCACAGTTAAAACTTGAATATATTTATATATACATTTTGGCTTCTTTCTAGTTACTAAGAAATTTTAAACGAAAGAAATCATTAATCTTGGAAACATTTAACATTAATATTCAGTAAAATTAAATGCTACAAATTGTGACTATTCCAGCTTTTAATTTTGAAATATTTTTTAAGAAAGTGCCCTAAAATTTCATATTAAAATCTTCAAAACTGGAATATTCAAAACTTATTTAAAATATTACATAGAAATTACAAAGAAAAATTCGTAGAGCGATAAGGACTGCCCCTAAAATGACGAAGAAAAGCATTCTAAGCAAATTCCCCAAACTAAAAAAAAAAAAAAAAACTCAACAATTGTTTCGGATCGAAATAAATGAATACGAACTGACTGCAAGAACTAAACCTCGAATTGACGACTTTTTATCAAACTAAATATATGTAAGCTCGAGTTCAGCAGAAAAGAGCAATTCTGCACTTATACACAAAATTTTTTGAGTGATAAAAGATAGTGCTAAATTATTTCAACTCAAAACAATTTTTGTGTGCGTTTGCAATTTATAGTGTTTGTTTAGAATGTTTTTATTCATTATCATTCAAAACTATTATTTTGGTGAGATTTTGCTGCAGGTATCTAAAGTGGATTACATGAAACTAAAAAATAATTTATAAAGATCAGTTTTTCTCATTATGAAGTATCTCAAAACGGAATAATATCTAAAATCAATCTATATAAATATAAAAGACAAAAAAAAAAAGTATTATTTTTTAACAGTTGTATTTCGTATTAATTTATGGCATAATTTATAAATATTTTTAATTTTCAACAAAATAAATTTACCTCCTACATACTTATAACATAAATGTAGGAGTGCAAGGAAAATAAAGCTTATGATAAAGTCATAGTTTTTCTGAATTCATTTATCATATAACTATGATTTTTGTATATACTATGTTTTAACAACATTTCACATATTATAGAATAGAACAGATACTACCTAGAAACTGACATATCTGAGAGATAAGGGTATGTAGAGGTAAATTAAAGAATGGTTATTAAAAAAATATCTTTGTTTGAAATTATTTAATGATATTAATGCACGTTTAAAACAATAAAACGTCTTTTACATAAAATTTGTTGTGGTAAATAATCACTAATTAGTTGGCACTAACGATTGGACTTGAATCTGACTTAACATAACAGTTCATTAAACTCAATATATATATATATATATATATATATATATATATATATCATCTGAAGAAACAAATAATAATATAAATTCTGGATTTGTGCCGAAATCAGGATTCTTTAAACAGAAAACATCATAGTTTTATTGTTCTGTTGCTCCTATTCCTTAAACTTGAATTTTTGAATCAACGTCGTCTAGTGGTTCAATGTCTCATCTTATTTAAAATTATATTTATAAAAACTATTACTCAAAACCAATACATAATTTGTCCTAGTAGCTAGATTTGTCATTCAGAATATCCGGTCACCTCATTTTGTATGGAGACTAATTACAATATGAACAAAAGTTTCGAAAAACACAATTAGCATAAAAAAATAACATGAAGTAAGGTATAAAAGTGACAGATGATTGTTAGAATTTACATAAAATAGAAACAAATGCCCTAGTAAATAACTATAAACAAAACAAAGATTTTCAATATATTATTTAAATCGAAATAGTTCAGCTTTTCTCAAAATAAGAGCTTTGGAAAAATGATTGAAATAGAAATACGACTTAGTTTCTTAAAATCAGAAAAAAAAAAAACTAAAAAGAAAAGAAAAAAAAAGAAAGTATAAATCAGTATAAACTGTTGGGATTTTAGATTACTGACAACTGAAAATCTAAAAAGGCTCTCTTTCGTTAGACAACAATATAGCGTGGTTATCGTCTCCTATACACAACGTTTAATTCAGTTTATCACTTGTTTGAAATTAAGAAACAAATGAGATTTTTTTTTTTGGGGGGGGGGGGGGAGAGAAATGCTATAGACAACCTAAATAGACAACTAATTTCAATGAATTCAAAAAAAAAAAATGGAAATAGATTTTTCTAAAAATATTTACAAGGCGAATTTATTGTAAAACATATTCATATTTTATCAACTAACGCTGGCCATGAAAATTTAGCAGCCCAGAATTATGACTTAGCAACGAATTAATGGACCAAATATATTCAGTGGTAGACGTAAATAAAATTATAAATAAAAAAAGAAAAATTCTGTCTTTGACAGAATTTAGTTTAGTACGACAGGACTAATTTATGTATTGCAATCTTGTATCTAAAAAAAATTGTTATTAGCCAACCTGGCTAATAACAAGCTTGACATTTCTCACATAATAACTATTGGTAAGGTCACCGTATCTGCAAACGCAGATGTAACGGTTATTAAGTGAGAAATGTCGAGCTGGATCTCAGCCACGGTGGCACAGTGGAAGAGCATCCAATCTTATACTGCAAACTACTTAAAATGAATTTTCACGCTTGATGAGTTTATCAATAAAATTTCTAAATATTTTGACATAGTTTAAGAAATTAAATAGTAAAATTGGATATTGGCAGGCATCCTGACGTATTAGAAGTGTGACAACGCAAAATAGCTGTCTGAAAGAAATAGTCCTGTCGTACTAAAAAAAAAGTAACATGTATAAGTACAGTACGTGATCAAATTATTAGATTTTTTTTCTATTTTCTAAAAAGAAATTTGATTAAATAGCGTTGAGCAGACAAAGAACATTTATAAACTCACATTTTCTACTATCGATTTAGTCAGAAGTGCAATTAGAAGAACAATCACAAATTGAAGAATAGCACAAATATTTTGGATCACCATGTATCATAAAAAGCTAAAAATGACTTGTAACTTTAACACATGACAATATTTTTATACTTTTTGTAAGAATTGCACGGTTATTTAAAGATATATATATATATATTTTTTTTTTTTTTTCAAAAATTATTAATTTTTTGCTTATAACATGAATGAATTTCAACGCAGTTTTGTAAAACTTGCAGAAAAATTAATAAAACGTTAGAAAAACATCATTCTGAAACATAAAATTCACACGTGTAATTTTTGTTGAGTATGAGAATTTTATTGCATAGATTATATTGGGCAACTTGTAGAGAATCCAAGTGGGCCATGATTCTCTATTTTAGATCTTAACTCCTAGATTAAAGATTTTACTTAACTTAAATATGAACTTGAATACTTAATTGCTTAATTAGCTAGAAATAAGGAGAGCTCGAAACAAAGCTAACAAATAAATAACACAGTTTATTTAACATTCAATATTAAGGACGGCGTTGAGCTAACTCTATTATAACTTTTAATAAACTCCAGGCAATAAGTTTTAACAAGACATAAACTAAAAAGCAGCAATCTCACCAATACTGATCTTGTCGATGGTTGCTCTCTATTATCACTACTCTTCTCACACCAGGATATCGGCCGGATTCCTGAAGCACGATTAATCATTTTAACTTAGGCTACACCTCTCTACCCTCATACGCATAAAGCTATCACCATCACCATCAACATCAACATTACCCTTAACTCCACACTAATCAGCTACCAACTCATTACCATTCCACTACATCACATCCTATATCTATATCCTAGCAATTCACTATCCTTCCTTTTATACTCCATTCAACAACTCCCTTTCCTTTCACTTCAATCAAAACCTTTTAGCATCTCTTCTACTCATCTAACACCGAGATCCTAATTATTTCACTGCTGTACAATACCGACATAAAACTAACTCGACCTCAACTGTCGCCGAGTTACTGGCGACGAAGTAATTTAACCGTCCCAACTTTTGGTGACGGTCCATAGTCTCGACCTCACAAACTTATGTCAGAAGTTCGTTTGAATAGAGTGAAAATTAAGCAAATTATCAGCGAAAAATGAGCTAGATTTTACATATTTTGTAAAGTTGAAAATCCACGAGGGGTTTCCATATGCCACGTATTTAATTTTGAGATTCTTTTTGTAAAAAAAACTTATGAACTCACAAATTTTAGTAAATAAATAAAATTTTGTCAGAGTTACAAGCCCATAAGGGGTTTTTCATCAGGGGGAAATATTGTACATAGTAAGTGCAAGAATGTGTTAAATTTATAAGTCATTTGTAGCTTTTTATGACAGAAGTACAGGTGAAGTTCAATGACGTATGCCCACCTAAAACAATGACCCAGGTCATTATATTTAAAATTACATTTTTGTTTTAATTGAAAGGAGGGGTGCAGTATATAGACAAAAAACTGTCATTATAGCTCTATTATTAAAAAGAAGAATTTTCTATCCCTAATGTAGTTTAAATTTTGCAAGTATTTGAAAATTTTCATAAACATTTAGACAGACAGACGGATGGAATTCCTAATACACTTTGATAACTTAGATATCTTTGAAAAACATTTTAATAATATATTTTGAAATGACAACACATACAGAGAAACATACAGACGTGCATAAATGGCTCTAAAACTGTTGGAAAGTGTTAAAAACGCCTCAAACAACTAAATATGCAGTGCGAGTAATTTCTGCTTACATGCCCTAATATATATGATTCCTTTTGCATGGCCTTGTAAAGCAATCACTGACATTAATAGTATCATATTCTATAGAAAGTACGCGTTTGTACAGCTGATTTCATTATGTTTCGTGCTGTATAAAAATATTAAAATGCACCTAAAAATAAACTCTCAGGGACTGTGATTTGTACGACACGCGCACACACACACACACACATATATATTAATAATATTTTAAAACTTACATATGAAAATAAATTGATAACAAATTGAAAAATGAAAGGTAATCACAAATACATGGAGGTCTAATATATATATATTATATCTACACGCAAAACTTTTGAGGAAAATGTATATACTATCCCCTTCCCCTCTTTCCGTCATTTCTGTCTGAAATAAAGCCGGCTCCGCGCCAGTGTTATTTCTTCCCATATCTATTCGCTCGTTCTTTCTAAGAAAAGTAATTTGTTTCCCCGTTTTGACGAAGAATTCTTTTATAAGCGACTCGTTTTAATTTCTTTTGATAATATTTAAAAATGAACAATTGATGAGTTTTTCGGAGTATTTTGATCCTAGTTGAAATAATTGAAATTTCTATATGGGGTTAAAAGTTCAATGCCACATGCGAAGATGAAACATTGACCCATGTCAAAATGTTTTTAATTATTTATAAAAGAAATTTTAGCGATTTTCGTGATAATTTCTCGCTTTTTACTTATTATTAAGGCTTACCTTGTAGCATATTTTGAAATTTCTTTAATTTGTCTTATGATTATAAAAAGGTTGAACAAGTGTAGTTTGCTTATTTGCAGATTTAAGCAATTTTATATTTATTGGGTCTTTTTTGTAGTTTTTCTGCAGAGGTTTTTACAACACTTATAAAATAATTAAATATATAAAAGAAAGTTTCTGAAGAATATATCTATGATTTTAGATAAATAACTGTATAAAAAAAATGACTAAATCTATACAATTATAGTAAAATAAAAATAAAAATAAAATAAAACTTAAAATAACACAAATACGTTTCAAAAAAAAAAAAAAAAAAAAAAAAAGGGGGGAGATTAAAATGTTATATAAATAATGTTATAATACGTATTATTACGATTTTTCTTTAAGCATGAACAGAAATTTATAAAACGGTATTATACATAATATTATCGTAGAAGCATGCGGCTACCTATCGATCTGTAATAACGTCTAGTTTTTAATGGTGTTGTTAGATTTTGCTTAAGGGGTCATCTACATATTAAAACACATATAAACTTCATTTTTTTTCAATGACGACCCCTATTTTTGACCTCACATTCAGATTTCGGAGATCAAGGCAGTTCGGAAAACTTACCTATTTATATACTTTAAATCAATTCCAAACAGAGTTACACGTGAAAATGTGTTAGGGGACCGTCTACACATTTAGAAAAAAATAAATCGTGATCTGCCACCCATTATACATTATGTATTAAATTTCACACCGGAAAAAAAGTTCAGAAATGTTAATTATGAAATAAAAAACGATTCAAATTCGCAGAACTTTCTGTGTTAGCTTATTAATTAAAAGATTTTTATTGGTTGCAATTTATTAAGCATTGAATAGTTAAATACATCACTTCATACGAAGAAAATTAAACAGCTTGAATCATATGAACCCTACAATGTTGAATTACAAAAATCTAGATACCAAGGTAAAAGAACAATAGTAATAATGATAATAATATTAATTGCGGTTAAAAAAAAAAGTGTTTAATATTTAAGAAAAAAAATTATCTACTTCTTAAAAGCAAAAACTGTTTTATTTAAGAGACAAAAATTTAAGTTAAAATACATTTAAAAAACAAAAAAAGATATATAAAAACAATTAAAATCTACTAACTAACAATTATTATCTACTTCTTGTTGGGTATATTTTTATTTTATACAGTAAGCCTCGCATGAAAGTGTTACTATAATGTTTTACATTTAATTTTAGGCGTACAAACCAATAATAGATAATATACAAAAATATAGATAACAAGATTTAAACTAAAATCTGAGAAAGGATATTTAACATTTTCGCGACCACTGACGTAGTTTCACGTCATTTTGAAATCTGTAACTCCTTCAGTGGGCGTTTCTTTCACAATTTGTGTGTTACGATATTTCTTAAGAATATTCCTTATATTCATATTTATATAAACAAAATAGTATGAATACAAATACTATTCACTAGAAATACTTTCACTAGAAAGAGTATAATTATTATGTATATCCATATGAAAAGAAATATGGATATAGAAAAAACGGTTTCCTATTGCCTAGAACAAATATTCCCCGTTCTGTAGTCGTCTACTGTACTTGAATTCTTAATTTTAAATGTGTAAAATCTATATCTTTAAAAGTAATAAGATATATTACTTTGTTTTAAATTCTTTTTCCGTGATAAATGTGACGCCAGTTATACGCCGTGTTTAGAATAATAGAAAATAAATAATATTGCGCTTTGTTTCAATAATAGATTTTAAAAACTTAAATAATAATAATAATAATAATGATAATAATACCACTTTATTATTCAGTATTAAAAAAACATTTAATAAAAATTTTATATTTTATTATGCTACGTCATGCGATAAAATTTAAATAGCATAAACAGTAGAGTAAGCGAATGCGAAAATGTCACAACAATATTAAAACAGAAAATTTGTTTTAAAAAAATCTGATAAAAATTAATAAAAATCAATTATATTAATTTAAAAAAAAGGAAAAAACAAAAGTATTGTTCACTGCGTATTGCTCTTTCAACTAATAGTCCTCGTCTTACCGCGTTTTTTTACCGTCATGATACTTAACTTGAGGTGCACGACTCCTAGAATATTCAAGTTAAAAACAAAAGACAAAAGGGACAAAATAGAATTTTAGCAGTGAGAAACTAGGAAACGTTATGTAATATTTAAGAACAAAGACTTAACATTTCAGAATCGAGTATAAACCTTTTCGCAACGGAAGCCACGCCTTTACACAGTTTTTCTAAAACTTTAAATTATAAAATAAAATTATTTTACATACTCCAATTAAATCATTTAAATTTTGTCTTCAGCATTTGATGTAGTAAATGCCATTGACATTTATGCATACCAGCGTCACATAGAGAGTCATATACGAAAACAGAAACTAGTTTTTTTAATATTGTTTCCGCAATATAGAGGCGGGGCTTCATTTCTTTTGGAATTTTTTCCCAATCTCTCGCTTGCATTGCGATAATTTTATAAAAGTGATCCAATTTGTATCATAAACATCGAAATGTTGCTTAGAAAACAATTAGAATAACATTAAGGTAAATTAAAATAGTTTTTCGTCAAAATATATATAAATATTTACTCACAAAGGATACAAATTATTATAAGTGACGGCCCCCTAACAACAGTAAAAAATAAAATATCACTGTAACTCAAAAAAATAATGTTAAAAACGAGCTGTAAATTTGGAAACCCATGTTTTTGATGATGCCCGTTCTATTTATGCAAAAATTAACATAGGTCATAATTCATAATTTTTTCAAATATGAAATTATTAATATTTTTCATATTTCAAAAAAAAAAAATTATCAAAAATATGCATGGAATATGTTTGGGTCACTTCATTCTATCATATAAAAAAACAGAATTTGAATATTATAATTATTTTGGAAGATATGAATTAATGTTTGTCACATTCATTTCACATTAGCGCCCTCATAGTTTGACAGCTTATAACTCTGTGAAGAATTGAGCAAAATATATAAACTATACCATTTTCTGCGATGATTTTGTCCAAAGAATTCAAATAAATTATAAAAAAATGGGGGTTACCTTTGAAAAAAAAAAAAGAAGTTGATGCCAGTTTTAATATGTAGACGACCTCTTAAGCAAAATGTAACTATTCCATTATAAACTAGACGTTATTACAAATCGATTGGTACCAACCACATGTCTCTACGATAATTTACGGCGAAATTAGGTGGGGGGAGGCGTTTTCTTTTCTTTCTTTTTATTTCGGGGGGGGGGGGGGGGTGACTGTACATCTTTACTTATCTGTAATGCTTCCTTATGACCATTTTTCGTTAAGTTTTCTTTTTTAAAATTGTTAAAATTTTTCATTTTTTCCAAAGCTTACTTTTGAGAAGAATCGAATAATTATTAATTTGAACACTATTACTTTTTTATTATTATTATTAAAATCACACAATCAACTGCGGAAGAAAATCATATTTAATGAAATTTTATTTTTCCGACAGAATAAAAATAAAATTTCATTAAATACTATTACTTTTACTAATGTTATATAAAATTCGATTGATGATATGATAACAAACATGCCATCCAAATTTTATGTACATATGTTTAATTGTTTAAAAGTTATGAGCAGAAGAAGAAGACGAGAAAATAAGTTGTTGCTTTAATTTTGAACACCAGTGTAGATAATTTTGTGAATTTCAAAGGATAGAAGCAGCTATATTGTATACTTTAACTAAATATTTAAAAGTATCTTAACGTTTGAAATGTGAAACTATGAAAAATTAGTTTAATTTTAAAATATTACTGTAATTTAGCATGCGTTTTCTACATTAATACACATTTTTACCGTAACCGTATACTTCATATAAGAAGGTGAAAAAAATCAAATCAAATCTATGAAACATACATAATTACATGAACAAATGTATCATGAAACACTTTCACCAGAGACTTTCACCCACACGCTTAGCAGGAGAAAGTTGTAAATGGAGTGAAACACAACGAGCAAAATCTCATTTATTCATCAGTTGGAAATTTAAGTGATATTATTATAGAATGGGAGTAGAAACATTACTCTCACACATCAAAAGTCATTGAAAGTTATGTGAGATTAAGAACCGTTAAAATATCGTCTAATAGTCTACTGGCTTCTTAAAGAAAATGAAAACTGGGAATATGTTATAGGTTCATTGATGTTGATAAGATAAATAAGGGAATTGAAGACACCAGAGATATGAAACAGAATTAAAAGCAGAAAATATTGTATTTCCGGGTTCGTTCAAGTGGGAAACCAGTTTGTAATATTAATAATTTTAGTATAAAGAAAGTATCTTATCATCACAAGTCAACACCTAACATATTTTTAAAAAAAATTTAAAACTTCTGGGTCAGGAGCAGCTATATTGTTTCCAGTCACTCGTGAATCATGATGTAAGGATTTTGTTGGTAAATATAATTATTATTATTATTATTATTATTATTATTATTTTTATCTTTCCCTTTAACATTAGCAGTGATTCTCGAAATAGTATTAATAGAAGTAAATAGTTTAAGTGAAGCATTTAAAAGAGAAGAAAATGCATACTACTGTTGTATTTTACTTATTTATTTTTTCTAGGAGAACAAAAATAAAATAAATGATTAAACGGATTATTTGCACTAGATGAAAGAAAGTATACAAAAAAAAAAAAAAGTTAAAAATTAAAGATTGATTCTTGAAAAATTTGTAACATTATCCATTTTCATATTTCTTTTAAGTTCGGGAGTGGAAACTTCTTAAACATATATTTATAAAACGTAACTATTTCATTTATTTATTTATTTATTTGTGTGTGTACTATGTAGATATGTACATTTGTTGCCCATTTTTAATAAGTAGATTTTGTACACTTAAAACCTCTTAAGAGATAATTGATGTTATAAATCATTTTTTTTTTATTATTATTATTCTCTTAGAGTCACGAAAACTTGCATAAATATTCATTGAAATAAAACAATACTAAGCATACTAAATTTTGTCAAAACTATTAATTAAAAAAATTAAAATTAAAAATTAAAATTCTTTTTTTAATTTTAAAATTTTTCCAGCAAAGTATTTTTATTTATTTATTTATTTATTTATTTTAATAATTGCCTTAGATTTTACATTACATATTTAACAATATAGTTAAACATATTTGGGTATTTCTTTGTGTATAAATTAATAAATTAATATCTTTAAAATATTAACCAAATAAACGCCACTATATGTTGCGAACCGACTTTTATAGAGTGTTTATGCATTTTTTAATGTACAGCTCTGTTTTATACCATTTCACACGAATTTATTTAAAATGTTATTATTATTTTTTTTTATGTTATGCTATGTTTTCGAAATGGGAACAATAGCACCTAGTGGTGTATACATTTTAATATACTTTTTTCCGTTAAGAATAGAATCTATCATATCTTAGTGTTTAATAATTGTTATTTACGATTAAAATTTGAATGAAAAAGTAACTTACCAAGTCTTTATGCATATGCTTTATAGACTTCTTTTTTTTTTCATTGTCAAATTAGTTTTTTACATTATTTTGTGTAAACATATGCAAAGAGTTTTAAATAGCATTATCTAGGGTTTTTTTCCTTTTAAAACATAGTATTTTACAACTGAATTCTTTACTATCCTATGAGAGGTATTTCTATAAACCATATTTTCATAACTTTACTGTAGATATATCTTAGTGAAATTGAAATGTGTTATTCAAGTTCACTATCGGATGTTCCCTATTGAAAATGGAGTTTATACCTCTACTGGTTTGTGTACAGGGACACTCGGAAATATTTCAAAGCATTGTGTTCTATGAGAGGTATTTCTATAAACCATATTTTCATACCTTTACTGTAGACATATCTTAATGAAATTGAAATATGTTATTCAAGTTCACTATTGGATGTTTCCTGTATAAAATGGAGGAAATACCACCGCCGATTTATGTACAGGGACACTTAAAAGTATTCCAAAGCATTGCGTTCTATGAGAGATATTTCTATAAATCAAATTTTAATAACTTTACTTTCCACGAAGTTTTAGAAAATTGAAATATGTTATTTATATGCACAAAAATATGCTTTGCGTAGAATATAGCATGATTAGCATTACATTTACAGGGTGACACAAAAATATCCATTTATATTAAAAGCTATTAATAAAAAATTGCTAGAATTGTACTTTCGTTTACATTAAGCGTTTTTAACACTTTCTAACATTTTTAAGTGTGAATATGATTTCAGTTTGTGTATCTGTCCATCTGCCAGTCTGCCCGCGCTCTAACTCCTGTAAATATTTATGGAATTTCTCGAAACTGATATATTTTATTAAAGTTCACTATCGGATGTTCCATATTGAAAATGGAGTGAATATCTCTTCTGGTTTGTGTACAGGGACACCGAAAAGCATTCCAAAGCATTGTGTTCTATGAGTGTTATTTTTATAAATATTTTACCTATAGAATGTTCCACATTTAAAATGACATTAATAGGTCCTGTATAACTAGTTTGTTTACAGGGACAACAACAACAAAAAAAAAAAAAAAAAAAAAAAAAAAAATGCCAATGCATTACGTTTTAGGACAGAATTTTTTTAAAGTTATATTTAAAAATCTTTCTATTGTAAAAATTATAAAAACATTGACATGTATTGTTAATATTCTAAAATAATGTTTTGTATAGAATATGATATGATTAACATACTGATGTACAGGGCTACACTAAAATATTCAGAGAGATCAAAAGCTGTTATTATAATCTAATGACTGCATTTTCTTTTGCGTTAAGCCTTTTTAACACTTTCCAAAATGCCTACGAGTAATTTTAAATTGAATTAGTCTATCTGTATATTTTTCAGTCCTTCTGTCCGTTGTGTGATAACGTAGGCGAAGAATATTAAAAGTCATTCGATACAACAATTACGTGCAGTTGGAAAGTGTTACTAATCAATGCGTACTGCATGATTTTTCTTTCTTGTTGAATTTGTAACCAAAATAGTCGGAACGAAAATATTTTGTATCTCTATGTAAAATCTCGTCTTATCCCGAAAAATTCCCGAGTCTCTCTCAAAGGACCCCGATTGTTGCTCTTTGGATTTCCAAGATGCTCAATTTTTACAATGATGAAATCAATTTTGTCGTCTGAAAATCTCATGCGGATTCAGTTAAAGCATGCTAATATTCTATTTGTTATATAGAATTTCTTTCTTCTGCTATAAGCAATATATCTGTATATTCTGAACAGTCTATCTGATGACTCCTGCTTCAACAGATTTCTTTATACGCCGTTTGTACATAATAAAAACACAGAAGTATCCGGAGGTATTCCAAATTTCAGGAAACCGAATTACTTTAAATGACTAACGAAGGCGCCATGTTTCCCATGTAATCAGAACAAGATCTTTTAGTTTCATTTACTAGCAAGCAGATCGAAATTTCACTTTCAGTTAGTTATTTTATATTCAATAGACAATTACAAATTATTTTCAATTATAAAAATTATTTCTCCTGCTAAATTATTAATAAATACAGATATATGAAGTGGTATTAAAGCGAAAATGAGAAATTTCACATTTTTCAAAATTCTACAAAAATTCAATATAATTCAAAGATAAGATTAATTTAAAATTAATAGTTTAAGATTTTGTTTAAATAATTGATTAGAAAAATAATCAAAGTGTAATGTTCCCAAAATGGAAACAATGGCGCCTGTGTTAACTTATAAATCAATTCACAGTATAATACCAAAATATATGTACAGTATATTGTAATATGTAATAATGTAATGATTCAGACTTGCCAACTTTTTAATTTATTCTGTGAAATTTTTAGGACCCGTCTTTTTTTTTTTTTTTTTTTTTTTTTTTTTTGACACTATTATTATTATTATTATTATTATTATTATCATGAGTGTAGTTTTCTTCTTACTTAATCGTAATTACATATTTTTTAATTAAACCCTAATTGCAATTCCTTTAAGAGACAAGGGAAGTTTAAATTATTATTATTACTAGCTATTATGACCGTTCTTTGCACAGGAATTTATTTATTATTCACAGTATATTTTTAAAAATATATATATTTGTCTTCGTTGAAGCTTACTATGCTGATGAAGATAGAGAATAGGTTATTATACCTAATAAGTATAATTTGTAAATTTTCACTCAATATATATATATAAAGTTGAGAATTGTAAATCATTTTACAATTTAACATTCAATAGATACATTTTTAATGCCAACAACAATCAAATTATAATTTCAAATCAGGATAAATTTTAGCACACAAGTGTTACATAAATAATTTCATTTACTTTCATCAAATTAATTGACTAAAGCCATTATTGATTAAATTTGAAATTAATACTTACGCAAATGATGACTTATTGGACCCAATACACGTAAGCCAACAAGGAATGAATTTTTAGTTTGAAATTTAAAAAAGTTATCCATCAGAAAATATTAATTTTATTTAATAATAATAATAATAATAATAAACTGAAGCAAAAATATTTTGAAATCGGAAATGTAATTTGAAAATGCTCAATACTAGAAGTCAGGGGACAGTCATCATCAGGGAACATCAGTCATCATCAGGGAACATATCCTTTAGAAAAAGAACTGCTATATAGCGAGATTTCGGAAAACTGTACAGCTAAATTAAGCCAAAATCGCAGTGCATGTTCCTGTCTTTCGACAATACCCAACACTGAAAAGTAAATAATATATATATATGTAGTAACAAGTTCTTCTTTTCCCCTAACCTTGCTTGCCCGCAACTGCTGAATCCAAGGCTACGTAGTTTAGTTTCTGTTTCCCGTACTCTCTCTAGCTGATCATTGACGGCGTATCAGAATATGAGAGGAAGTGCGTGCTTATGACGTGAATGACGCTACTTCCTGAACAGGCCGCTGCTAAGAGCGTTTGGAGGATAGAAATTCAGTTTCGACGGAGAGTTGATGAAGCTTGCATACTTGACGGATGCAATGCTTGTATTTGATAACTTTGTTTATCGTGTTTCGACGAAATTAAAAAGTGAAATAATAAATAAATAATTTATATCACGAACAGTACGACGTCGACGGACATTACCTAAGTAACATCCTGATTTACCAACGTTTTTATGTAAATATTTGTACATATTAATTCTTTATTAAATTTTAAGTAATTAGTAAATAATAGAATTAGTATTTAATTGTTCTTAAATGCCCACAATTGACTTGAGACCACATCAGAAGTGGGATTAAGAATGTGGGATAAAGAATGAATCGTGAAATTTATGTGATAAAGGATAAATCGAAGTTTTAATTTAACTTAAACTTCGGATTGAACGCGATAAAGGATAGAACGTTTACCTTTATAAAATGTGAACTCTTTTTTTTTTTTTTAACTTTTTGCGAACGGTATTCTTAAAAATGATGATGCACCTGGACTGATAAAATATAAGTTTATAAACTGAACTTTTAAATTATAAACTGAACTTTTAAATTATAAACTGAACTTTTACAGCTGAACTGTGATAAGTGGTGAATTATAAAGTTTTTATTTATGGTGTGACATTCGACTATGTAAATAAAGGAGTGATAAAGTGTGATATGCTCTTCAAAGTTCTCAAGGATTAAAAAACGGCAAAACGACTGGATAAAGATTTGAATAAAAATTCAGAACACCTGCAGTTTTGATTCTACAAAGTGCAAGGATTAAAAAAACGACAAATCGACCGAATGGAGATTTAAATAAAATTTAGAACAACAGCTGTTTCTGCTCTACAAAGGTACGTACATTTTATTTTGTTATACAATGGTTTCCTTAGGGGATATTCCCAAAATTGGCGCTGCACTGAGGACTGAGAACTATAGTAAAATTAAAATTCTGCATCGGTTTTTATTCGATGATAACGGCGATCGCAGGAACAGATGCAGAATAAAAAAATTCTCAGGATTCACTTTCGCCATTGGCGACGAAAAATACATTGAAAAACAAAAAATAATTGATGACAATTTTTCTTTGAACGAACTCGTTCTTATTTGTAATATATTAAATGTCCCTTTTGATGGGAGCAAAAACGAATTGCGAGATCGACTGTTGTTAAATCTGTGCGACACAGAATTACTAAAACAAGGAAATTCCGAAAATAATTCAGATGAGGAAGATTCTCAGAATGAATCGAGCAGTGAATCCGAAAGTAGTGGCGATGATGACGTCGAAAAAATTGACTCCTCTGTGCAATGCCATATGAATGATAATAAGTGCTATGAAAATAATTGTGATTATGATGATGGCAAAATTAAAAAAAGTGAAAATTGTAATAATGGATCACTTGGTGCAACTGTTTCTTTCAATGATTTTGAAAATTCCATGTCTAAATTTAGCGGCGAACCGCATGAAAATATTATTGAATTTTTTTCCGAATTTGAAGAATTGTCAATAATGTTTAAGTGAACTACAAAAAATTGTTTTCTGTAAGGGATCGTTGAGCGGAAACGCTCTTCTCTTCATTAAATCCGAAAAAGGATTATTGACTTATAAAAAATTAAAAAATGCACTAATTAATGAGTTTAAAATCGAGGTAAATTCCGCCTCTTTACACGAAATGCTGAGTAAAAAGAAAATGAAAACTAATGAATCAGTTACGGAATATTATTTTAAAATGCGTGAATTGTCAAAAAACGGGCACATTGATGATGCCGCAATAATGCACTACGTGATCCAAGGAATTAGTGACAAACTTGAAAATAAAGTCATTTTATATGGTGCAAAAAATCTTCGCGAATTCAAAGAGAAAATAAAATTATACGAAATGTATAAAAGAGATAATGAGAAAAATAAATTTAAATTTGATAGAATTGAAAAAGTAGAATACAGTGCAAAATTGAAACCCATCAAACATAATGTATATGAAAAATTTAGTCCTAAAAATGAAGTAAATAAAATATGTTATAATTGTGGTGAAAAAAACCACTTATCTAGCCCCCATAGAATAAGAGGTTTTAAGTACTTTACTTGCAAACAATTCGGGCATAAAAGTTCGGAGTGCCCAGGTCTGAAACCAGAAGTTGATGCATTATATATTGGTGTAAATCGTAATTTGAACAAAAACATTTTGATTAATAATGTAAATTTCAGCGGTATAGTCGATACAGGAAGTGAAGCAACATTGTTGCGTAAAAATGCTTTTGAAAAATTAAATGTTAATAGATTAAATTTTATGAGTACTACTTTGAAGGGGATCGGGAAAAGTTCAATAAAACCGTTAGGCTCATTGGATGTCGATCTTAAAGTTGATGATTTTGAAACCAAAACTAACATTTATGTTGTAGAAAATGACGTGATACCCTATGATATAATTATCGGTATGAATGTATTAATGCTGGGTGAAACAACAATTAATGAAAAAGGTATCTCTGTAAAAAATAAGTCTAATTCTCTCGAGGTAAATTTAGTAACAGTACTTCCAGTAAATACATATCAAAGTGAAATTAAATTGAATGTTGTTATTGATGCCCCTATTAACTGTAAGAACAAATTTTTTGAGGAATCGCTAGAAATAAATACAACAGTGAATAATGTTAAAAAGTGTGAAGATGTAACCCCTCAACCAATTATGCTGTCAAAAAAATCATTAGAATCCTCCGTAAAAGCCGTAAGTGAAAATGACGATGAAGACGAAAATGACGAAAGTGATGACGATAAGATGCTTTTAGAGGACGATAGTAGTGTAAATGATGACAGTGAGGAAGAAGAGGAGCCTCGACAACAGAAGCAAAGTCAGACGAGCATTTTCCAGATAGATGATGATAGTGATGAAGAGGAGGAGCCGTGCCGAAAGGGACGAAGTCAGACGAATGTGTACCGAATGAAGTCACCAAGGCAAGAAAACACTTATTTGAAGAAAAACGAGAAACAAGTCCTACTTGGAAAAATTTCACAGTTAGCCGAAGAGTTGAAAGAGCTAAAAGAAAAAGATGACGAGAATTCCGAACTCCTTAGAAGAAAGAAATCCAGAAAAAAGCTATCGACAATAGATTCCACTGAGTGTAAAAGACAGAATTTGCCAAAAGAAGAGACTGCCAGTGTAAATTGAAAAAGTTGTTCATCCCATCACTTCCATTGACGACCACAATTAGCGAGATAGCCATATTATTTCCCAAAGCTGTACAAATAAAATTAGAAGTTTTCCCTACATATAAGACTGCCATTATAGACTTTTCGACTGAACTTGATGCAACAGAAACTTTAAAAGACATTAAAACTGAAAATGATCGATTAGAGGGTCTCGAGTTCGAGTCCCAAAGTAACTCCGAGTCCCAAAATAAAGATTTGAGTACACATATCAATAAACAATTTTCTAGAGTTAAAAAGAAAAATAAAACAAAATGCAAGTTGAGTAGACAACCACCAAAAACTGTTACCATAAGCAACCAAGTTGCCGTAAAGCCAAAATTGACTTTTTCCTGTGACTATGCAACAATAAAAATGAAAAATGATAATATTGATGAAAAAGTTAGAAATGGATGCCATGAAGGCTCCCATTGCATATCTACTCAAGCTAAAATCCTCAGACATAGGATCACTTAGCTTAAAAGCACAAATATGAAAATTTGTAAAAAAAAAACTGTAAATAAGTATGTTATTATTTTGTGTTGCTTTTTTTTTTTTTTTTTTTTTTTTTTCAGTGTGACCGCCTGGAGGACCAGCCGGATGCAGGACGGCCGATCTTGTAGTAACAAGTTCTTCTTTTCCCCTAACCTTGCTTGCCCGCAACTGCTGAATCCAAGGCTACGTAGTTTAGTTTCTGTTTCCCGTACTCAGAAGCCTAGCTAGCTGATCATTGACGGAGTATCAGAATATGAGAGGAAGTGCGTGCTTATGACGTGAATGACGCTACTTCCTGAACAGGCCGCTGCTAAGAGCGTTTGGAGGATAGAAATTCAGTTTCGACGGAGAGTTGATGAAGCTTGCATACTTGACGGATGCAATGCTTGTATTTGATAACTTTGTTTTTCGTGTTTCGACGAAATTAAAAAGTGAAATAATAAATAAATAATTTATATCACGAACAGCACGACGTCGACGGACATTACCTAAGTAACATCCTGATTTACCAACGTTTTTATGTAAATATTTGTACATATTAATTCTTTATTAAATTTTAAGTAATTAGTAAATAATAGAATTAGTATTTAATTGTTCTTAAATGCCCACAATTGACTTGAGACCACACGTATATATACTGGAACAATATAAATTGCTATGATTAGCTATATTGTTTTACGAAATCGATGCAGCTTTCACAGCTTTATGAAGTGCATGCCCCCTGGCGCGTTTTTACTTCTAATTTTAAGCATTTTTATCCAATTATTATTTCTGTGGTCCTTTAGTTATTTTTCTCTGTCATTACCTTTAATGGTCCTTTTTTTATTATTATCATTCATGTCGGTGTAAGTAATTTAAATTGTTTTTGTCTCTTGTTCGTTCTTAATCTGTATCGCAACATTTTTGTGTCAGTCTTACCTATAAGTTAAAATCAGTTCTATTTTTGTTGTGTTGGTATTGTTTTGTATCTATTAATTGCTAAATTTTATGGTTTAATTTTATTACGATATCTATCATTTATATATATATATATATATATATATATATATATATATATATATAAGATAAAATTTAAATATAGAATGGAATAAAACTTGAATTATTAAATATATAGAACTAGAACAGAGTTTTTATAAACCAAAGCGCAAATGCAGCAAAAGGAAATATAAAACTATAATAAATAAGCAAAATAATTAAAGCCAGATGAAAAATTAATCCCAAAACACATGAGGGCCTTCATCAGGGGAGCTCCCCCATGTAGGGAAAGGAAAATGAGAAGTTTCTGACGAAACGCTGGTAATTTAACCAAATAACATGTTTCTAGCCCCCAAGTTCTCACAGATAGAAGCAAGACCACACAGCAAACGAATTTTAATTAATACAAAGCATAAAAAGCAATTAAATTCAGAAATCAAGTACAAAATATAATACATCAATATAAAATACAAGAATATAAAATACAAGAATATAAATAATGCAAGAATATATAAATACATACCAGGACAAACTCGAATAGTCATTAGAATATGGAAAATTGAACCCCCCCCCCCCCCATTATAAACATAGAACCCGCTTCAGCTAGTAGGACCACTTACCAGTACTTAAATGTCGCTCAAAATGGAACAACAAACCTTAATTGGGATTGTGATCAAGAATACTGAAATGTTTATTGATAACAAAAACAGGATAGCGGTTAACAGTTAGTAAGTTTTTAAGATTTTTCAAAGCCAGATTCAGGTCTAAATTGTTATTGCAAATCATTTTAATTCTGTTTATTTGCGTAAACATAATATTTTTTAAAGCTTTAAGACTAATACAAGAGAACCAATTTGTTAAATTACAAACTTTAAAGTTAAAATCTTGCCTTTTATCATAAATCCCAATAAACCAGTTTTTTTTTTTTTTTTTTTTTTTAAATCCAGGAAAGAAGTTTGGTCCTCAGAGTCAGTACGGTTTAAGACAAGATCGGATGGATAGATTTCAGCTGCATATTTCGCAAAATCAACACAGTTTATTGCTATAACATCATCAATATACCTATAAAACTTAATATCTTTGAATTTTTTTTCAAACATAAACAAAAAAATTTTGGCGAAGGCACTCGAGTAACTTGTTCCCATCGGGATACCGTGAATTTGTAAAAAATTATCAACACCGTTAAACAAAACATTTTTGAAGATGCAAAATTTAATAAGGTTAATCCAGTAAACTTTTTCGCAGTCTATTACATGACAAAATTCTTCGTAAATTTTTCAAAAATTTCTAGAACCAAGTAATGTGGGATACAACCAAAAAGATTTTCAAAATCATAAGTATTAATTGTAAAAATATTTTCTGAATTTTCTTTAAAATATTTTAAAATTGGGTAATTATTTTTGATGATACTGCAATTATCGTCTGACTCTAAAGTGTTTAAGATATTATTGAGTAAATAAAAAAGTTTTTTACTGGCCTTATAATTATAAGCAAAATTACCACAAGTAACAAAACGAAATTAAATGGGATTTTTATGAAATTTAACATTAATAAATAGGTATGGAAAATTAAAACTGTTTCTATTTATATTGAGTTTTTTATCAAAAGCCCCAGCATTGAGGTAGGATGGCCAAGTGAAATCGTTAAGAAAAACTTTTGCTTAATTTTTTTTTTTATATATTTTTTAAATTCATTATATTTTTAATATGTACTCAAAAGTATAAATTTTCACAAGAGATCGACAAATAAGAAATATAAGCAACTAGGTATTTTACAGAAATTTTAAACAAAAATTAAGATGCCTTTCCGCAATCTATCCTAGAATCTGAAAGAATCTCTTTTATTATTATGGAAGAAAAATGATAGGGGAGAGTGGGAATGAATGGGACATTTTTCCTTTTTTTATTAATAATATTCACCATATGTAATTCAGAATTTTATAACATTGCTCTTAAGTACACTTGACTAATCCGTTACATATAAACATACTAACTTTAATAAAAAGTTATCATTTTTAATTAATAATATTTTTTTCTTTTACATGCATGTGCATTGTCCCATTCATCCCCACCTATGAGGATGAATGGACAGGACTGGAGTTAACAAAGAAAAGAAAACAAAATGGAAAGTAAATAAAATTTTTAAGTTAAATTGTTTTATGTAATTTTATTACACACTATGAAGTTACTGAAATTAACATAAACTGATGTATTGACTCAAATTAACATCAAAAGGCAAAAGTCCTTGGGTTCGCACAGTTCCTAGTGCTCTATGCTTTGGTAATTTAATCTAATAAAATCTAATCTAAAAATAAATAAATAAATAAAACACTAGAAAGATATAAATCATTATAATAGAGTACAAATTATCCAGATAAATTTTTGTTTCCGACTGATCGGGAAAAATAAGCATTCTATTCTGTATTACATTAATAATCACCAGGATTTATTTAATTGAAATTGTGACTTTAATCCAATTATTATTAGTTTATTTATTTATTTTTTTAATTATTGATATTATTGATTTACGTTGCATTGAATATTCTAACATATAATTTTTTTAATCATAATTATTATAAACAAAAATCAGAACAATTAATTTCAATCTATTTTTCTCTAAATCCATGCTACTTTTATAATTCCATGTTATAACTATTGAGCTACAGGTTTTAAAAATATTGAAAATCTATTTACGATTTGTTTTAATATAATTCTTGTGTACAATTTTAAATTAGCACATAGTGGGGAATGTCTCATTCATCCCCATTCAAAAAGTCTCATTCCTCCACACCACCACATGATCATATAGAACATGAAATAGGCCTAAGGAACAATTGTCAATATTCTTCTTGACTATCATAAACACAATAAAAGATACCTTTTCAGCATATATGAGTTATATTAACTTTAAGCAAATAATTAATTTTTAACTACTATCTAATTGAATCAGTAAAAACTTACTCTGGCAGCAGAAAAAGACACTTTAATTTTTTTCAGCCCTTCAATAGACAGCACAATTCTGAAACTACACTTGATGAATGACCTCAGTACTGCCATATATCAGAAAAATTGTCAAGTTTCTACTGCTTGCAAAACATAAAAATTTTGCTATTGCCCCATTCATCCCCACTCTCCCTACTTTAGGTATTAAATAATGATGTGATCAGCTTTCCCTTTTATTTGCATAAAATGAGTGGTTTCTTTAAATCAAATAAATATTTCCTATATATTATATTGTGCTTATATTTATTGGAGCAAAATGAAGCAAAATGGTAAAATAATTAAATGAATTCATTTTTATAAAAGTATGTGTACATATGCGATATTTTCACTTATGATAAAATTCAATCATCAATAAATAGATTAAAGTTTCCAACGAGACAAATTTCTTTATAATATTAAACCTTTTCATGATTTTATAACTGATGGTTCTTTCTTTACACAAATAAATTTTTTCCAATTATTTTGTTTAGGAGGTTATTTCAAGTGATATAATTTTCATGAACTATGTTAAAAGAATTCTCTGTGGTAGTCTAAGTTTACCACTTTATCCAATTTGTTTTTTCTCTGTCGTTGAATTGAATTTTATTGCTATGGCCTTTTAGTTAGGTAAATGGGTTGGATGCATGTTATAAACGTCTGGATCCAAACGGGAAGTCTGTCAGCGGTTGATTTAGCTTACAGTTCAAGCCATGCCAAATCGCAGCATGATGCCATATGGGAGATGGAGAATCTGTCAAGCGCAGTCGTGAGTTCATACCGACCTCTAAATGGCATGAACGTCATTTAATTTGTCTAACTATAAAAGAATGAAAAGTGAGTATTTTCATAAATAAGTTCAAAGCCACTGAGATTTTCATAATAAAAATAAAAATTCTATCTAAGCAAAAGAATTATTACTTAAATCATAATAATGTATGGAGTGAAATAAAGTTTTCAAATTGATTAAACATTTAAAAAATTAATCACGGATAATTATAATATGCGCTTGGGTCGTCGCTCTGCGGTCATTTTTTTCACATCAAGACTCATTAGACCGGGAATTACGGCTTAAAGGTGTTTCCGAACCATTACAAGCATCCTGCGCCTGAACTGGGATTCGAACCCAGCAACTGAATACCACAGCCCCAACCAATCCACCACCTGACTTTTTATAAATTGGGTAATTTTGAGTAGGAATAAACCATTTCTTGATCTGCGTATCGAAGACAGGATTAGTATGCATATATGTGATATTAGCGAAAATGAAAGAAATTAAAGTTACATTTAAGCTAAAAATAAACTTATTTCATTTCAAATCAAACACATATTCAATGAATGTTTATGGATTGAATTCACAGAATTAATACTAAACATTTTTATTTAAAAAATGATAAAAAAAATATTATTTTAAGATATATAAAAAATAAATTATCATAGATAAGATTTCTTCAAATATTTGCGAATTTTTTTAAGAAGAATGAATTAAAATCTGAATTCTGTTTCAGATGCTGAATCTGTTCATATTCCCATTATTAAGAGGGAACCATTGAGATCAGTTAAGTTTCTTTCTACTGTGATAAGATGTATCAAACCTGCAATTTGCTGTACCAATTATATGAGATGCAAGCAGAAGAGTAAGGTTTTATTTTATTTTATTTTATTTTATTTTATTTTATTTTTTGCCTGTAATGAGATGTCTGATGTTTTTATTCTAATAGTCTTTCTGAAATACATATCTTGCATACAAATATATAGCAAATGAAAGACGATATAGTTAACTGTAAATTGTTATAATTATTATTTGGAAAATGGTATATGTTTCCCTCTACAAAACAAATCAAAATATTATCAGCTATAAAGCAATTAAAATTGTTTTTTAAGCCAATTCTAAAAAATTTTGGATACAAACTATAGCAAATTTAAACAACTTTTAATGAATTTTAAAATGAAATATTATTAACTTGAAAAATATTTATCTGTAATAACTATCAGTTTTATGTACTGAAATAATGCTTATTTCAGCTTGAGATTACTTTGACAATACGCCTGAAGTAAACATTATGACTATTAACATGATGAGCGCCACGCAAATTCTTAAAATCCATTAAAATTCCATAATGATTCCTCCTGTAATAAATAAAAATTAAGCAAATTTTTAATAAATTTTCAATCATTAAATGTAATATTTTTAGTTTTATATCCCATTTTATATCCGCCACCGATTGTTGACGCGGCTTTATATCTTATTTGACACTGTCAGCCACCGATGGCTGACAGGGCTCATAACGTTTTAATTTTTTATTGGTACTGCTTTTACTTTCGGGGTAAAACTTTCACTGAAATGTTTGAAGTATAACATGTTTTGCATACTCCTAAAGTTTCAAGATGATTCCTTCAGTACTTAGAGATATATGACAAAATGTCTAGAATCTAGAATGGCTGACATGGCGTTCAACGTGTTAATTAAGATTTTCATATTCCAAAAACAAGTTAAAAATCCATAATTGTATAATTTTGAATTATAATAATATTGGGGAGATGGGGACGTTAGTTCAGTAAATGGATATATGCATCAGCGACGGTCAGGTGGTCAGGATAAAACACAATGCTTCTATGTTTTAAATATAAATGTGAGAATTTAACTGAAATAAACTTTTTCTAAGGTCCCAGCTACAAAAAAAGAAAAAAAAAAAAAAAAAACTGCAGATAATCTGAAGGTATTTCGAACAATAAAATGTTTAAGGGAAAAAAAATTATCTGCAAATTTTTTGCTTCCAAACTGCAGTTATTCCGCAGATTTTACGACTCTTCTTCCAAATACATTCAGATAATTGTTTTCTTTTTTTTTTTTTTTTTTTTTAATATTTTTTCTGCATAATGTTTTTAGCTTTGGGCATAACTTTTATAGTCATATCTACTATTCAGTCGCATCTTTAGAGATAAGCTTACGTTTTAAATATTTTTTTACCCCCTTTTAATCATAAACTTTTTAAAAAAGTGAATAAGGAAAGTTTGAATTACATTAAACATAACCATTTATTTTTCAAATATACTCGTAAAGTAACTAACGGACTTCGGAAATTGTAGAAGAAAGCATATTCCAAATGAGTACATTTTTTTTTTTTTTTTTTTTTTTTTTTTTTAATAGAAGCGTCTACAGAATACGCCTAAAAATGATGCACTAAAATAACTATTTTAGACAAATGCCAAAAATTTTACCTATGAACAAGGATAAATGCTGTATCAGGCAAAATTTTTTAAAGAGCGGTATTGCTTTCATTTACAACGTCAGTTAAGTGAAAACAGTTAGACTCGGTAGCATTGTAAAAAACAGTGAACAAAAAGTAAAGTGTTATAAAGTGATTTCGGCCATTTTTGTTTCCTCAAACTTTTTATTATTTAAAAAATAAAATAAAAATGTGGATATTTTAATATTTTTCGCAAAATATTTTGTTCATTTTCTAAACTATTGTTTTAAAAATTCTTTATAACAAAAACAAAAATAAATAAAGATAAAAATGTTATGAAAATAAGCAAAATGTTTGTTCACCAATTTAATATTTTTTGAAAGATCTAGTCCATTAAATGGAAGAGGAATAAATCTGGATAATTACCATTTTATTCATAGAATATCTGAATTAAATAAAATGTAATTATATCTTAATTTTTTCCTATTATCCTATTTTCGTTTATTTTTTATTTTTATTTATTTATTTATTTATTTATTTTTAGACCGAAACAATTATGAAACTGCGTTGTACATGCATTCAATACACTCCTTTTCATATTTATAAGGACACTTTACGTTTTGAAATAACTAATGTAAAAATAATTGTGAACAAGATTATACTAAGTGCACTTAATATATCCAGTACTCTAAAAACCAAAACTGCTATAATTTTTTTAATATGAAACAAAATTAATAAAAAGTAATGCAAAATATTTTTTCTCCACGTTTTTAGATGCTCATAAATACAGGGACAATCAAGATTTTTTCATTTTATTTAACTTACTAGCGGATAAATTACAGTTGACATGCGAATTTGTTAAATACTGGGCTAGATTAATTCATATATAAGCCTTCAATTTCTCTTGGACGGACGTTACTGATAATTCCTCGAAAAAAAGAACGTTCATGTAGTGAAGTATGATAAATGTGTTTTTTAAGTGGAAGGATAATTTCAATCCGCTGAATTTCTAATGAAATTTGAAGATCTAAAATTGCTGAAGGAAATGTGATCAAACGTTGAACTGCTGGTTCGATAGGACAGAGATCTGATGTAAAATCAGAGTTGTTTTACAGAGATCAAAGACTCATAATTCCTCTTACTGTTCTACTCATAATGACTGCTGCTGAATTTGCTCGTAATTTTTAACGAAAGTTTTGGGTTCACATTTATGCATATTTAAAATAAATAATAATATGTTAAAATGAATAAAAAACCTGTAATAATCAATAAGCATTTAAAGGGGGAAAGAACGTCTGTGTTAAAATTGAATAAAGACAATATTAAATGGTAAAAATGTTGCATTTTCGGATGAAAAACATTTTATTCTTGATTAACCAAATGATTTTAACAGTTACTGGCACGATCTGAAAATAGCGAAAGACAGAGCAGATTTTTTAAAGGCAGATATGAATCGATCATTTTAAAGGTGGATCTATGGTGCTCTGGGGAGCTGTTTCTACTGAAGGCAGAATGAATTTAGTAATTTTTTCTATTATTATGAACATCAAGAGAATATCCGCAAATTTTAAACGTGGAATTCTCAGATTTTTGTTAGATTTTTTTTTTTTTTTTTTTTTTTTGGGGGGGGGGGTGATAATATTTTTTTCAACAAGACACATTTTTGCTCTACTTCTAGAGCAATAGGAAATCGTTTGAAGAAAGAAACTTCTGTATTATTGCCTTTCCCGTGGCCTAAAAGTTGAAAAAACCTTAACTTACGATATTAGAAAAGTGCATGCAAATGGAAAACAATTTTAAATAGTTTAAATGTATTCAGAATATCATCTATGCTGTATGAAATGGTATTGAAACTGAATATTAAAAAAAGAATGTATATGTATATACCAGACAGAACGTCTGACTGTTTCACCCTAAAAGGAGACCCCATAAAATATTAATTTAAAGAATAACTGAAAAAAATTTACTAACATTCCAGCTGTCCTTATAATTGTGAACACCTGAAAAATCGTCTTTTTGACCGTATTTAAAGTTTTTTTAAGATAAAAAAACGATAAAACTTTTCAAATATAGTCTATTAATGAAATTCAAATTAATAAAAAATATATTTATTTAAATAGTGTTCAGTGTTTAGTTAATATAGAAAAACGGATGTCCTTATAATTATGAGAACCAGTGTATAATCAACATAATTTCGACAATGCGTTAGAATAAAGAGTTGTACGCATTAATGGAGGCTTTAAGACTACCAATTTCGTACACATCAAATTTCCTGTCAGTTAATGAAAACGTTCAAATGATTCTGAAGTGGGAGTGGTAATCAGTAATCACATTTGGAAGATGGAAATAAAAAGTAAAGATGTTTAAATTCCGGTATATATTACATATTGCGATCACCCACTCCCTTTCTTTATTGAAGAAAAGAAAGAAATATGGATTTGAAGCCGCTTTCAGTTACTCCCAAGATGTTTCCATCTCGCATCCCTCCTTCTACTTTCGAATCTTTTATGAAACAGATTTTATCACTAAAAAAGAAAAAAATATATTATTCTTTCTTCCATGATTCTGATAATTTTGAAACGATAAAAAAAGAAAGAAACTCGTCTGGCACCGATTATTTTAATATTACTTGGAATAACTTTCCTCAAAATATCGAAACACAGATAATAAACGTATTGAAGATATCACTTTCGTCAGATATGAAAGGCGGTTTACCTGAGCTCGTAGGTCAAGATTAAGGTTAACAGATGCTAGTTTTTTCCTCTTAACATTCCATGCCAAAACGTCTTCATACACGTTCTTCGCTTTGCTGGCTATTTGAGAAGTTATTCATTAATGCGGGTGTATTCCCTGACCTGGAAGTGACAAGTTTCCTTCCTTGGGAAAGACTATTAAACCTTAATGATCATTCATTAAATAACTTATCAATTTATTTCAACAAAATTTTTTTTTATTAAAATTACAGTGAAACGAAATTGTATTAATTGTTCACGGTATTTATAACATATATTTGTTGTTCTCGTATGATGTTTCCATATTTACATTTTACTTTAATTAAAATTTATCAGTACATATCTCAGGTTTTTTGATTTTTTAAAATATTTTTTATTGAATTAGCCATAACTATAAATATAATTTTATAACGTGTGTTAAAAGCACGTTAAAAATAAGAACTAAAATATTTTAGGAAAGAGAAGTGACAAATATATAACTATAAATATATTTTTTAACGTGTGTTAAAAGCACGTTAAAAATAAGAACTAAAATATTTTAGAAAAGACAACTGACATTAAAAAGTGATTATACTAAAAATTTAATTTTTTTTTTCAAATAATTTTAAGTTTAAGGTACAACCATTTATTATTATTGATTATAAAGTTAATTACCAAAACATTATTGTATACGTATGCATTTGTTTGAAAATATTGATACCTGTTTGATAATAAACCAGACGTTGACGCAGTCACTTTTTTGAATAACACTGATTTTATAAAGCAATCTCCGTATTACTCAAAGACAACTATTGCAAAATTTTGCTAAATTTTTCTATATATAAATGGTATTTTAAAAAATGACCGCACCGACACCTGTAAATAATTTTTTTTAATTTTTAATCTAAGGAATTAATCTATCAACATATCTTAATAGAATTATTTCATATAGTTACTCATAACATGATAATCAACTGTAAAAATTAATGAGGAATGTGAAGTCAGGATGGAGGAATCGCAATGATGATGATAGTGGCTACAAGAAATACATATACACAGTACCCGCCGCTTAATAAAATCGCTGGATAATAAAATCAGCCACTTAGTCTTACCAAATTGCCAGGACCGGAATAAAATCAATATAAATTAAAACCGCCGTTTAATAAAATCAGCATCGCCAGTTAATAAACTCAAAAAAAAAAAGAAAAAAAAGAAAAAAAAGAAAGAAAGAAAAAGAAAAAGAAAAAAGGAAATTCTTGCTGCAAAAATTTGCATATGTACAAACTAAACAACGAAGTTTGATTCTTACAGCAAACTTTTTATTATTGAAAAAAAAAAGGAAAATGAAACACAGCAAATTACCATATTATCTCTCTTAAAAGAAAGCATGTGCGGCGTAGTAACAAAATAAGAACCCTTACCCCCTGTCTTAGCAACAAATTCAATAAATCTTACTTTTAAGGTGCACTAGTAAGTTACAAATTTGCTTTGATTGGTCATTGATCACGGAAGTTATTTTTTTTCTTTCTTTTTTTATTGAAAGAGAATTTATATTTGTGGTTCTTACTTCCAACATTTTTTTACCATATGAACAATAAATGTAAATTTTAGTATAATTTGCGCAATACAAAGTTTTTTTTTTTTTTTTGTTTTTTTTTTTATGATTTATAAAGAGGCATCTCATAAAAAGCAGTGCATTGTTATTTTTTTTATATTTCTGTACACAAGCTAGTTCTGCTATTCCCACCATTTTAATGGGATAACATTCCAATAGTGAACATGAATAACATATAACAAGACATTTTGAAGAAATTTTGGAAATATTTATGAACGCTAGAGGCGGATAGACGGACAGAAAGGCGGATAGGTAGACTAATTGAATTCACAGTCGCTCTTAAAAATTGTTAAAAAGTGTTTAAAAACTATTATTACACGCAAAACTCTTATTACACTAAGAAGGGTGTTGGAAAATCGGAGTGCAGAAATGGAAATGTTCCACCAGTATTATGCTTTTAACAGAAATATTGAACACCTAATTGCTCTGACCAAACAGAGTATCATTGATCAATTTTTAAGAGAATTCCAACATATAAGTATCATACACACACACACACACACACACACACACACACACACATATACATATATATATATATATATATACTTTTTTTTTTTTTTTTTTTTTTTTTTTGTCGTATGATTTATTTATTTATTTATTTTTAATGTATAAGTAACATATACATGTAGGGGAACGTGGGGCTGGTTGTAACAGTTTTTAGAAAATTAAACGTATTTTGAAATGTACTTACGTTTTCCTGATTATAATTGCTGTTTTCCATAGCATACTCATAGCATATTCATAAAAAAAAAATCTTTAATTTTGCTAATTCTAACACAAAAAATATTTTTTCAAAATTATTTGCCTGTTACAATTTGCCCCGAATTTGGGGCAAGTTCTAACACACGTGGGGCAAATTGTAACAGATACGGAGGGAACACTAACAGTAAAATCGACACTATTTCAAAATGTTTTTTGTTATCAATCATTTATTAATTTAATAAAAAAGGCAATTAATAACTAATATATTATAATCTTCTTGGTATAGTAACAATGAATTATATCAAATGGATTATAGTAAAATAAAGAGAAAATTAAATATATAATCAACATAGAAGTCCATCTTAGTCAGAGTTAAAATTTAATTCTAACAAATGATATTTTGTTCCCTCTTATACATTTAACGTGTGGCCACATTTTGCAAATTAAGCATTATACCCATTCTTCTGCCTCAGAGAGGATTTAACAGAGATCGAATTCACCGCCCTTTTTTCAGGACACCCTCATTGATGAGAATTTTCTGCTTTTTTTTCTACCACTATTTTTATGCAATATTCTCTAATTCGTGATTAAATAATCACGGCAATATAATATAAAAACACAGAAAATATTTCTGTATAAATGTAGTAGTGACAAAGAAGCAAAAAATTTTTCATTTCTGAAAGTTTTCTGAAAATGGGCAGAGACTTCGAGCTCTGGCTGTAGGTATCTCCACAAGCCACTCCTTTAATTGAGAATCTGTGTCTGGAGTTAAGGGCATTTTATTTATATTTTTAGCCTTTCGTTTATTTATTTATTTGTTTGTTTGGTTCTTCCTGTAAGCTTTTCCTTTCTCTTTCCTTTCTTTTTATGTTTGTGTTACTTTTTAATTATCTCTTCAAATTATTTTTCAAATATTTTCCTTTCGGATGATGGGTGTCTAATATTTGTACCTTTAGAGAAGATTTCAGCTGTAGCCAAATCGTATATATCTTGACCCTTTGAAGCTCTTTCAGATTTCTTTTTACAGTTCCTCATGTTAAATTTAAAAAAAAAAAAAAAAAAAAAAAAAAATGCATACAATAAATAATTTGCTTGTTAACATTTCAAGTAGGAATGTCTAATTGCATGAATCAAAACACAAAGGGCAAATTGTAACATGTTACAACTTGCCCCAAAATTTTGTTTCAGCTTGCCCCATCGTATGATTTTGGACATTTTGTTTATTTATAAAAATATATATATAAAGATTTATACAAAAAATTAAACATACATTTTATAACTCAACACACAGACTACATAAATAGCTATAAACACTTCTTTAAAATATAAATTAACATAACTTTAATGAAAATTAACGAAATACATTTTTTCCCACTAACTAGCTAAAATGAAGCACATGTACAGAACCTCTGATTAACCATTTTTGCAGAACACTGATTGTGCTTATCTAATAAAGCGCGTCATTAGAATTATGTTTATCGAAATATCTAACCAAAAAGTTACAAAATATTTCGTAAATTGCACGTTATTTCCTACCCCTGTTACAACTAGCCCCACCCTCCCCTACTATATTAGACACAGCATACTGCAATCAGAATGTAAAAATTTTAAATATCTTACGAGATATGAGCATTTTTACTAAATAATTCTTAACTACGCATGCGTTAGCTTTTGAAAAAATTATTTGCATAATTTAATAGCCAAAAATATTGAGAAACTTATATGAAAACCCCAAACAAATATCAGGTAAATACAAAGAGGTATGAAAGATAGAATAATCAAAATTTTGATTCTCTCAAAATAAAAGCTAAGCTATAAAAGGTTTTATTCACATTTTTATATTGATTTAATGCCCAATGATACTAGAGTGTTCGCTGATTGTAAATAAATATTGATAAAGCCCACTATCGTCTTTCTTTTTTTTTTTTTTTTTTTTTTTCTTTTCAGAAGAACTGAAATTATGTTCTTTTATCTTTCATAACTTTTTGAATTTAGACTATATTTGTTTGGGGTTTTCATATAAGCTGCTCAATACTTTTGTCTATTAAATTATGCAAATGAAATTTTTTAAAACATAGCGCATGCGTAGTTGAAATTTATTTAGTAAAAATGCTCATATTTCCTAAGATACTTAATATTTTTGCATTTTGATTGCAGTATGCTGTGTCTAATATGGTATTCCAAATTTCCTGAAAATGGTTTTGCACTGTGCCTAATACCCTACGTGTTATAATTAAAAAAGTAATTTTTTTTTCTCTTTTTTGCAATTAAAAAAAAAGTTATATCTCCATGAATATATGTGGTAGCCTCTTGAAAGTTTTTACGGATAACGAGAAAATTTGTCATAATCACATGTGAAAGCATTACTTTTTACAGGGTAATCCAAAACATTCTGTTTTTTTTTTTTTTTTTTACTGGTCCCCTTTTCCCTTTCAGAACACAACTTTTGCTAAAACATATGAGGTGTAATATATTCTGTACACTACCAAAGTTTCAAGATGATTCCTAAAGAACTTTTCCAGATATTTGACAAAACGCGCAAATTCGATAGTGTCCAAATACTTATTGGTAGATAGTGTGCTTTGATTTTTTAAAAAATCCAGATTTAATTTCAATCTTCTAGCAAAAGATTTGTCAATAAACACTTTTAATGATGTATGGCTGATGTACAACGAATATATAAGAAAACATATAGAAGTTTCAGTAGATATTAAACTAAAAATAAAAACCACAAGTAAAAGATTTAAAAATATATGTATTCAAATAAAACTGTTTGTCGGTCTTCTGAAAGGAAACTGTTTCTAAATCACCTCTGAACTGTACTGTATAATTCTTCGAACAAAACTCTTTGGTTATTAAACCTCAATACATATCACCCCTCCCCGTCCCCTCAAAAAAAAAAAAAAAGGGGTAGCTTTGGAAAATTTATTCTTGTCTACGCAAAAATTTTCTTGAATATTCTGACACGGTGGTGATAGGGCAGTATCCATTTGACTTATTTTAGAGAAATGTTAGTTTTAAATTACACTCAACCCACATTTGGCTATCTCCGCCTCACTACATAGAAATGTGGACTTACAAGGAAACTCTTCCAAGAGCTAATCGCCGATTTTCTTGAAAAAATTCACATTATACTTAAATTACTGCACACA